>JAMPIV010011764.1:0-49980 GCA_024509875.1 Oreohelix idahoensis | reverse complement strand
GTCCTGATAGGGACTGTGTTTACTATGTCGGCCTGTCGCCGGGGAAAAAGTGATCTCAGTATTTGTGGGGAAAGTGATAGTCGTCTAGACCTATCGTGTATGCTTTACCCCAGTGTTTATTCGTATTGCCAAGGAATGGCAGTTTCATATTTCTTATACCAAGGTAATCCAAGATACTTTTATGAACTCTCGTACGAAGCCACCATTTTCGATAAGAGAATATATTTGACTCGATGAAAACGACTTCGATTCCTAGCAGCACTATATTCTGTAGAATGCAGTCAATTGTTCATGATCAAATCTACAGAGCAATGCAATGTTTTATGAATGACTAACTTTAGGACAGATTCATTATCTGTATCCAAACGTGAGTGACAGCTCACGAGTGAAGCCATCTTGGAACCAAACCTGTAGTGACTTTCAAGAAGAGAAAAGGGGATGCCCGTATTATCGCTTGTTTAGTCCAGAGATCACTGCTACACATGAGAACCCTTTATCAGCGGTTCAATATTATTATATGAAAAAAAATATGTGCTGAACATTATGTGGGAGAATCGTCGCTAAACGAGATTAGGTTTAGAAGCCATCTGAAATATTGTTTATAAGCTGACGTGCTCAGTCAGTGAAGTCAGATGATATATATGTATGGGCGATACTGAGGGCTTGGCTACTGACAGTCCATTATAATATTCATCTACATGAGTGCCCATGTAACATAACATTGCAAGACCAGTTATCCACTGTACCATGATGTATTATGCCAACCTGTGATTTGTCACTATCTGTGCTGTCGAGTGTGTACGTCCAATTAAACTTTAGTAAAGGTACACAGTCGTTGGTGTCGATGACTTCCAGCCATACATGAGTGTGAGAAAAGAACATTTTTGTCAACACCACGAACCCTTATCATCATTCGCACATTATACACTCAATCCATGTCTACACACCACTGCGTAGGTCAAGTTGACATTCCATACACTACAGTGGATCAAACAACACCATAGAGATCTTATCAACTGATGATGATGATGTCTGCTTCCATCCACTTATATTTATCCTTTTGGTGGATATCATTAACGGGAATAAAAATCTAAAATATTCAACATTATCAACCTTTATCAACTGGTGGACCAGCTTTCTGGGTTTGACCTCGCAGAAGTTCAGAAGTCAACAGATTACCGATACCAGACCGTTTCCTGTGGCTGATACGACACACTTGCAGTATTGGTTTGCTCTTTGTCAACACTTCGTCACGTGACCTGTCAGGTGAATGCAGTATGTAGGTCAGCGTTGTTGACATTTTTTACATTAGACATTACAGAGTTTCACAGAACAGTTGGATCAATTCTTGTCAATGTTAACAGGAAGACAGTATTTGTGAACTAAGAAGTCCTATTTTCATCGATGGATCTTCTTGTTTTCCATATATGAACTTTAATATTTAAGGCCAGAATGTTTAATTGAATAAAGTGGCAGTTTGTTTATTTTCATAAAAATAACTTTGCCATTACTGTAAAACTGAGCCTATTTTGCAACACATACTATCATACACATAATTTATATATATTTATGTTTACATGTTATTTGTTTGTATAGTATGTTAGTTTCTATGTCAGCGGGTTGTGTTTAAGGTTGGGCGGCGTCCTCACAACAGAATATCCCACGTCATAGAGGGTCCGTTGTGGGCGTTTTCTATAGGTGCAATTTTCTTGATTGAAAATTTGCTGCGACAACTGTTGCTTTTGTGTTAGCTGTGAAGTCTGTAATTATTGTTATTTTTGTAATATTTCTTTGTTCTTTAGTTTTGTTTTGATTTGTTTGTAATTTGTTGGTCTAACCTATTCTATCTTTCAGTTCTATTCACAATTTATATTCATATATTGTGACGTCATTTGTGTTGTTATTCTTTGCAGATTCAGTGATTATTTTCATTGATTTCCCTATTTGATTTATTTTGATTTCTGCAAACGTTCTTGTATTGTCAGTCCTATTTGTACTTTATGTATTCTGTTGGTTGACATATTTTTTATATAGGTATATTTCATAAGACACAATTGCCTGTGCACTGCACTTGGATTATGGTATAAACCAGTACCTGATTATTATTACTATTATACAAGACCTTATTAAAGGCTTGTGACCCACAGATATTGGGATAGTATACTGATTAATCAAGTCATTGAGAACTTGTGGTATTATTATTGATTCAGGTGATTAGTATTATTGTTAGACATCATGGCTACATTAGAATACTTCATTACACAAGGGAAAGCCCTTGATAAGACTGGTCAACAATTAGAACAATGGGCAGTTGCTCAATATGACAAAGCATTAGCTGCAGAAGAGAGAAGAGCTATGGCAGAAGAGAAAAGATTAGCTGCAGAAGAAAGAAAAGCTATGGCGGAAGAGAAAAGATTAGAAAGAGAAGCTGAGGCTGCTGCTGAACAAAAGAAATTGCAGATGCAGGTGGAGGAAAGGAGATTTGAAGCTGAACAAAAAAAATTAGAAAGAGAAGCTGCGGCTGAACAAAAAAGATTAGACAGTGAAGCTGAACAAAAAAGATTAGACAGGGAAGCTGAACAAAAAAGATTAGACAGGGAAGCTGAACAAAAAAGATTAGACAGGGAGGCTGAACAAAAAAGATTAGATGCTGAAGAGAAAAAAGCAATAAGAGAACATGAATTTGAGTTGGAGAAATTGAGATTGACAAGTATGAGTAATGTTAATCAGGCATCTAGTGGTAATGGTAAACCTTCTACTTACAAGGTTAAGGTTCCACCGTTCAATCAGTCCAGTGACGATATTACATTCTGGCTGGATAGATTTGAACGTTCTTGTCGTACACATAATGTGGATAAATCACAATACGCTAATCAATTATCAGAAAACTTGAAAGGTGAATCTTTGACTAGATTATGCCTTGTAGGAGAAGCAGATAAGGATAATTATGATGTCATTAGGGCGGCTTTGATAAAAAAATATCAGCTAAGTGAGGAAGGCTATCGCCTTTTATTTAAAACGATGGTACCTGAGACGGGTGTAGAATTCTCAGAATTCACTGCAAAGGCACGTCTCACAGTTGATCGTTGGATTGAGCTTTCCAAAACAGAAAAAACGTATGAAGGACTTATGGATTTGTTGCTCAGAGATAAGATTATGTCATGTGTGAACAAACCTTTCCTTGAATTTATACATGAGCGTAAACCCAAATCTCTAAAAGAAATGGAAGAATATTGTTCCCAATATGTCACTGCACACCCCGACGTGACTTTTGGCAACACTAAGATTAAGGAGAGTATGCCAGTTGCTTCAGCAACACCATACAATCCCTATTATTCACACAGATTTCAGGGACCTCAAAACAGATTTGATAAAAAAGGTAACCATAATAGTTATCAAAACCAAGGTAACCAATCATTTCAGGGTTCTTCTTCAAAGAACTGGAGACGACCTGATAGCTCTCGACACAGGGGTGGTCATAATTATAGGAATTTCCGTACAGGAAGTAATTATAGAAACTATCAGGGTTATCCGTCTTGGAGTCAACAAGATCATAATTACAGAGATACTCATTATAATGAATATGATAATGGTAACCAAGGGAACTATGACTCAAACCCAAATAGGGGTTACAATAGAGGTAACAATAACTACAGAGGTGATAATAACCGAGGTAGATCTCAAAACAAAAGACATAAACCACATTTTCAGGCAAACTCTGTACAACAAGAGTCCCTTGAAGCCTATAAACAGAGTAAAGATAATAATGATGCTAGTAATATGGCATGTGCCGCTTTTGATTTTGGGAGAGCATCTCAGTGCCCCCAATGCAAAACGTTATTTGAGCCAACCACAGTGTCTACTTTAAGCTGTGGCCATCCTCTTCCTGCTCTTCCAGCATCAGTCGCGCATGATGGAAGAGGTTCTCTTGTCTTACATAAGGGTTTAGTGAATAACAATCCAGTCTCTGTGCTATTTGATTCTGGATGCACCACAATTGGTGTTAGGCAGTCACTCGTAGATCCTTCCCGTGCCACTGGACAAGTAGTCAAATGTGTAACATTTGGCGGCACATTAGAGAAATACTCTACTGCTATCATTAGGATTGCTACTCCTTTCTTTACAGGAGATGTACACGCATGTCTTCTTCCGAATCCGATCGCCGACCTCATCATCGGTCGCATTCATGGAGTCAAGGAATGCACTCCGCAACAAATTTCCACGTGGGAAAGGCAAAACATGCAGATTGCTAACGCTGTAGTCACTAGAGCTCAGGCTCTTAATATGCCTCAAACTTCATCTATTGAAGATAATGAAGTGCATAACCAAGATAATCCCTTGGTAATTTCTCGTGACTCGTTTATAAAACAGCAAGAAGATGATCCCACTCTGAAGAAATTCTTCATTCTTGCAACTAAAGGTGATCCGAATAAAGACACAAGTCGTAAATCGTGGATTACAAAGAAGAATGGCGTACTTGTACGTATGGTTCAAGACTCCATTACGTCAAGTCATTCTCAAATCCTGGTTCCCAAGAATTTGAGAGTTAAAATTTTGCAGCACGCTCACGACTCTCAGTGTGCTGGACACATGGGTTTTTCCCGTACTAAGTCAAGAGTCCTTGCGGCTTTCTTTTGGCCATTGGTAAACAAGGACATACGTATTTATTGTCGATCTTGTAAAGTATGTCAGGAAGTTAAATCCAAAGGTCCACGGCATGCTGCACCCATTCAGGCGGCGGACATTCCTATTCGGCCGTTTCAAAAAATGGCCATAGACATTATTGGTCCATTTAAGATCAAGTCTGCCAGAGGACATCAGTTTATCTTGACGTGTGTTGATATGTGCACACGTTGGCCAGAGGCTATTCCTCTGAAGAGCATTACTACTGCTGATATTGCAGATGCTCTTTGGCTTATATTTTCTCGTCTGGGGTTCCCCGGAGAGATATTGTCAGACCATGGCACCCAACTAATATCAGATACCATGTCTCAAGTAATGTCTACTCTGCAGATAGATAGATCTTTAAGTAGTATCTACCATCCAATGTCTAATGGTATGGTCGAACGCCTTAATAGAACACTTAAAAACTTACTGGGGAAGATAACTGAGGATCATCCTCAAGACTGGGACAGAGTTTTACCTGCGGCCCTCTTCGCTTACAGAGAGGTACCCAATGAACATACGGGATTTTCTCCCTTTGAACTCGTCTTTGGCGCGCGTCCGCGTGGCCCTATGTCGTTGCTTCACGATCTCATAACATCTGACAATATTGACGATGACACAAAGTCATCCTACGAATATGTCATCGCGTTGAGACAAAAAATTATCGAAGCATGCAAATTAGCAACTTCTTCTTCTGAATTTGCGAAACAGAAGGCAAGGCAATTTGCCAATAAGAAGAGATGCTTACGACAACTTTGTCCTGGTGACAAAGCATTTGTATTACTACCTTGTAGGGAAAACAGATTACTTATTTCTTGGAAAGGTCCGTACGATATAATATCGAAAATTTCCGATGTCGACTATATTGTCGATATTGATGGGAAGCATAAAACCTTCCACATCAATATGCTTACTGAATTCCATGAACGTCCGGATTATTTGCAACCCATTTTCCAAGCAACGGACAATTCTCCAGTACAACATGGTCATTACTCATCACTGTCCGTGATACAGGATGAGGAAACAAGTTTTTCAGATGTAAATCTTCCTCTTCCAATGATCCCACTTCATTCCAGTAAATCATGGAAGAACGTTACTGTCTCTCCTGATTTGTCTCTAGGAGAACAGCGACAAGTTTCAACTATGTTGCAAACATTTCAGGATGTACTCACTGACATCCCTGGACAAACGAATGTCATTCAACATGACATTGTTCTAACTGACCATACTCCTATTAGGGTTAGACCTTATCCTATACCTATACATTTTCAAGCACAGGTCGAGAAAGAGTTGGATGAGATGATAGATTTGAAAATAATCGAACCATCCACCTCTGCATATTCTTCGCCGATGGTTATTGTGCGTAAAAAAGACAATAACATACGTCTTTGCGTTGACTATCGAAAATTGAATCAAGTAACGAAGTTCGATGCCGAACCTATGCCTTTACTGGAAGAGCTACTTACTCGACTCTCCAAATCTCATTTTTCACTAAACTTGATTTGTCTAAAGGATATTGGCAAGTTCCTTTATCTGAACGCGCCAAACCTCTCACGGCTTTTTCAACACCTAGAGGTTTGTTCCAATGGAATTTTATGCCTTTCGGTCTTATGAACGCACCAGCTACGTTCGTACGCATGATGCGCCGAATCCTATCTTATCGGTCAGATGTCATTGCATATCTAGACGACATCTGTCTTTTCAGCGATACTTGGGAAGATCACTATTCAGGGTTAGATGAATTGCTGTCTACTTTGCGTGAGCACAACCTGACAGCGAAACCCTCTAAAGCCTATATTGGTTTTAGCGAAATTTCTTTCCTAGGCCACCGAGTTGGTCATGGTTTCCTAAAGACAGAGGACCATAATACTAGTAAGATACTTAACATCTCAATCCCTAAGACTAAAAAACAGGTGAGAAGTCTGTTAGGTCTTATTCAATTTTATGGCAGATTCATTCAGAATCTATCCTCTATCATGGCACCTCTCTCAACACTTCTAAAGAAAGGTTCGCCTAATGTGGTCCACTGGTCTCAGGAATGCCAATGCTCTCTGGATAAGATTAAAACACTGTTTTCAACACCACCTATTTTAGTGCTACCCACTAAAGATAAGACATTCGTTCTTCGTAGTGACGCTTCATCCACTGGGATTGGAGCGGCACTAATGCAAGAGTACTCTGGAACTCTGCATCCTGTAATGTATATTTCCAGAAAACTTAATGCGGCAGAAAAGAATTATTCGGTTTTAGACCGTGAGCTATTAGCTATGGTTTGGTCGATCCTCAAACTACAGAGATTCCTTCTAGGCGCACATTTCATAGTAGAAACCGACCAAAAAGCTCTTACTGCTATACAGAGTAAGAATTTGAAGAGCTCGAGGTCTACTCGATATGCAATTGCTCTTCAACCTTTTCATTTCTCTGTGCGAGCTATTCGTGGATCAGATAATGTGATGGCAGACATTCTGTCAAGATGCCCACATGATTCCACATAACTATTAGGGCTTAGACTTCTTGATATGTCTAGTTCTATAGTAGTTCCTTTTCTATATCATGATAGATACACATTTGTAATTTAATAATATAATGATTGTATCACTACATAGCGGTTCATTGATGTTTATTCACCGCTGTGCTTTGATGATTTTTTCTTCATAAATCATAAATTTAAGATATCTAATACGAAATGATGATATGAATTTTTTAGGCATTGTGTAATTGCCAGAATTGTATTATACTTTGATGACACCTTCCTGGAAAAATATACTTGTAGAGAAATAATTTCTCTCAGTTTATGAGACACATTCTCACCAGTCGCTCCATAAGTCGACTTAGCCTCATATTAGGCGTTATAGGTATTCCTGATATTTTCATCTGCGCATTATTCATGCGTTGTGAGCCTATTGTACGTTGCTCCTAGATGTATTTCAAAAAAAAAAAAATGTTCCATTTTTTTTTTCCCGGGAGGTGTGGTAAGACTGTTACGTGCAGTCTTTGATATCTTACAATATTATACATTGGTATACTTGTTTATGTTCGCAAATATTTTGTAAACAAAATAGTGCTTAAGGAAAAGTCATTATTGAGTTACTTCCCTTGAAAGTTGTGTCGGCTTTTTCGATCAAACTCCGCGGATGAATTCATTATTTCTGCGATTTATTCTTTGTTTGGGTAGTAATAGATTGTTCTTGCTTCAGAATATCTATGGCCTGAATTTATGTGTATTGTTTGTCTGAGTAGGACGAGTCTGTCTTATATCTGTATATCTTTACATATCTAAGTCGAACTATATGTTCTGTTGTCTCTAGAGAGGTCAAAGGCTATTCGGCGGATGTGTCGCTAGAGAGTGGTGTGATTTGGCTTCGTCCTGATAGGGACTGTGTTTACTATGTCGGCCTGTCGCCGGGGAAAAAGTGATCTCAGTATTTGTGGGGAAAGTGATAGTCGTCTAGACCTATCGTGTATGCTTTACCCCAGTGTTTATTCGTATTGCCAAGGAATGGCAGTTTCATATTTCTTATACCAAGGTAATCCAAGATACTTTTATGAACTCTCGTACGAAGCCACCATTTTCGATAAGAGAATATATTTGACTCGATGAAAACGACTTCGATTCCTAGCAGCACTATATTCTGTAGAATGCAGTCAATTGTTCATGATCAAATCTACAGAGCAATGCAATGTTTTATGAATGACTAACTTTAGGACAGATTCATTATCTGTATCCAAACGTGAGTGACAGCTCACGAGTGAAGCCATCTTGGAACCAAACCTGTAGTGACTTTCAAGAAGAGAAAAGGGGATGCCCGTATTATCGCTTGTTTAGTCCAGAGATCACTGCTACACATGAGAACCCTTTATCAGCGGTTCAATATTATTATATGAAAAAAATATGTGCTGAACATTATGTGGGAGAATCGTCGCTAAACGAGATTAGGTTTAGAAGCCATCTGAAATATTGTTTATAAGCTGACGTGCTCAGTCAGTGAAGTCAGATGATATATATGTATGGGCGATACTGAGGGCTTGGCTACTGACAGTCCATTATAATATTCATCTACATGAGTGCCCATGTAACATAACATTGCAAGACCAGTTATCCACTGTACCATGATGTATTATGCCAACCTGTGATTTGTCACTATCTGTGCTGTCGAGTGTGTACGTCCAATTAAACTTTAGTAAAGGTACACAGTCGTTGGTGTCGATGACTTCCAGCCATACATGAGTGTGAGAAAAGAACATTTTTGTCAACACCACGAACCCTTATCATCATTCGCACATTATACACTCAATCCATGTCTACACACCACTGCGTAGGTCAAGTTGACATTCCATACACTACAGTGGATCAAACAACACCATAGAGATCTTATCAACTGATGATGACATTATCAATTTTATCAGTGTCCTATCATGGTAATGCTGTCAACAGGTTTTCTCAATGTGTGTCCTATCATGGTAATGCTGTCAACAGGTTTTCTCAATGTGTGTCCTATCATGGTAATGCTGTCAACAGGTTTTCTCAATGTGTGTCCTATCCATCTTCTCATCTCTTGATTCTTTGGCGCTTGCCTAGTTCTTGTCATTATTTCCTCATTAGTGATCTTGTCATACCACGAATCCAAGCATTTATTAGTGAAAGACTTAGCTTATTGGTTGTTGTTTTTGTTGTTCTCCATGTTTCAGAGCCATACAATAGGACTGACTTGACATTTGAATTGAAATTTTTGATTTTTGTATTGGGCCTGATTTCTTTTGATCTCCATATTTTTTCCAAATGCAATGAAAGGTCCTCTAGCCTTTTGTTTTCTTGTTTTGATATCATTGTCTGTGCGTCCAACTATGTCCATGTTGCTGCCTAGGTATCTGTACCACCTTGTAGTTGTGTTTCGTCAAGTACAATCTTGTTATCGTTTCCTGTATTTATTCTCATTATCATAGTTTTCTCCCTGTGTATTTTCAGACCTACTTGCTGTGACCTCTCATCAAGTATTTGCATTTTATCTTGCATCTGATTACAGTAATGCCATTAAATGTCGGGTCATCAGAAAAAAATATAGATCGTACAATTGCTTAGTCAGAGTCCATTGGATTCCATTTCTGTTGGTCAAGGTCAATATTTTCATAAGACAATCTAAAGCCAATAGGAAGACAAATGTTGGTGACAATAAGGGTCATTGTAGAAATCCAATTCTTAGCCCAAACAGTTCTGTAAACTTTCCTTCGTGAAAAACTCTGCTTATCATGTCTTCATAAGTCTTCTTTATTGAGTTAATGATCTTCAGGGGGATTCCATAACGCCTCATCAGTTTCCAAACTGTATATTATCTGTCTAAACTGTAGAATGTTTTTCATAATCCACAAATCCAATGTAAAGAAATGAGTTCCACTCAATACTTTGTTCCACTATTATTCTCAATGTAGCTACCTGATCTGTAAATAAATATTAGACAAACATAAAGGTACGTTATCAGGCACTCGTAAGAAATAAAGAAGTAGAAAACTAGACAACAGAAAAACAACAGACGTGAGTGGCGTACCCAGGACTCGAACCCAGGACCTTCCGTGCGACAACCTCACCTAGCTATGCAAGCGAATCACACTATCCTCCGAGTCCTGGGTACGCCACTCACGTCTGTTGTTTTTCTGTTGTCTAGTTTTCTACTTCATTATTTCTTACGAGTGCCTGAAAACATACCTTTATGTTTGTCTAATATTTATTTACTGTTTACAGGCCTCCGGTTTCCTTTCTTTATGTGTTATCTGATATGTACATGATTTGTTTTGTCTAAAACCTGCTCCTTCATCTCTTGTTATATGTCTGGGACTGAGGTTATTTCTTCCACATAACCTAAGAAACAACCTCAGTCCCTATTCATACAATCGTAGACTTTTCAAATACTTTATTAGTTCTGACATTTGAATTAAAATTTTTGATTTTTGTATTGGGCCTAATTTCTTTTGATCTCCATATTTTTTCCAAATGCAATTAAAGGTCCTCTAGCCTTTTGTTTTCTTGTTTTGATATCATTGTCTGTGCGTCCAACTATGTCTATGTTGCTGCCTAGGTATCTGTACCACCTTGTAGTTGTGTTTCGTCAAGTACAATCTTGTTATCGTTTCCTGTATTTATTCTCATTATCATAGTTTTCTCCCTGTGTATTTTCAGACCTACTTGCTGTGACCTCTCATCAAGTATTTGCATTTTATCTTGCATCTGATTACGGTAATGCCATTAAATGTCGGGTCATCAGAAAAAAATATAGATCGTACAATTGCTTAGTCAGAGTCCATTGGATTCCATTTCTGTTGGTCAAGGTCAATATTTTCATAAGACAATCTAAAGCCAATAGGAAGACAAATGTTGGTGACAATAAGGGTCATTGTAGAAATCCAATTCTTAGCCCAAACAGTTCTGTAAACTTTCCTTCATGAAAAACTCTGCTTATCATGTCTTCATAAAAAAAAAAAAAGGTAAAGGAACCCGTTACACGCCCATTGAGGCATATTGGGAATATGGTGTTAGGCCCATATTATCTTGACCGTCGGCACACGAGGGGTGATGTGGTCGGCATCACGCCGGCCGCCTTAACCTTCCCAGAGTAGCTCTGGTACCCATTTGGGGCTGGGTCGACCCAGGAGCCGTTTGTGGCCTAAAAATTTTTCCGCCTCATCTGGGGATCGAACCATAGACCACTGCGCTAGGAAGCCAGTGCACTAACCACTATGCTACCGCGGCTCCATGTCTTCATAAGTCTTCTTTATTGAGTTAATGATCTTCAGGGGGATTCCACCAACGGGCTGATCACCCGTTTGCCAGTCACTTCGATTACGGAAACAACAGCAAATGGATTGATTTGCCGTTGCCCTAAAGACGCCAATAGGCGTGATGGGAAACAATGGCAAAGAAAACCTATCTGCTGTTGCCCTAAGACGCCACTAGGCGTAATGGCCACTGACTGCTTTGACGGTCGGTGGCTAAGGACGGAAGAAGAAGGGGGATTCCATAACGCCTCATCAGTTTCCAAACTGTAGATTATCTGTCTAAACTGTAGAATGTTTTTCATAATCCACAAATCCAATGTAAAGAAATGAGTTCCACTCAATACTTTGTTCCACTTTTATTCTCAATGTAGCTACCTGATCTGTAAATAAATATTAGACAAACATAAAGGTACGTTATCAGGAACTCGTAAGAAATAAAGAAGTAGAAAACCAGACAACAGAAAAACAACAGACGTGAGTGGCTGTTAGATTCTTTTCCTTTTGAAAGGTTGTTGAAGGTGTAGAGTCTGTTATTATCGACTATAACGCGAATGGATCCCTTCTTGAAAAAAAACTGCAGTAATCAATCAAATAACAACTTGCCAACAATGGGCACATCAGCAAATGTCAAAGACGGTTTCAGTTATAACCATTTATTGGACGATGCACAATGGACGAGACAAACTGGTCAACAAGGACGACGGACGATTAACTGTCAACATTACGGCATACAGCGTAGAGTTCATATTTAAAAGCGAAAACATAGTGAGTCCATTTCGTAAGGTAATCTCTTTTGAAATGTCTGACTGGTTATATAGTATTCCTTCTCAATGGCATCCAAGTAAACAAATAAGGCAGTTATGTGCGACAGGTCATCTATCAAATTATCTGTGACCTTGGCAAATGACGAAGATCCTTATCAGGTCTTCTATATGATAGAAACAATGTTCCAATATCTTTCCAACGTACTTTGCTGGTACAGGCCTCTTACTTTAAACAATGTTGAGTTATAATAATAACAATTCATGCCAACGACCTTCGTGGCATTAGAGCTTCTATATATATAATCCTTGATTCACCTCTGCTATACGTAGTATGTATTCGAAACGCCGAATACAGATTCACCTCATAAAAATACTAAGCCAATCCTGGATAATTCCCAATGCAGGAATCCGTCGGATTTAAAATTTACATAATAAGTTCACGTAGGACTCCATTTTGAACCAATACGTCACTGGTCCAACTAGACGTCTACATGAGACAGAAATACATTAATTTATATATCATACTTGCTTCTCTTCCCGAGAAAAAATCACCAGTATAATGTTAACCCAGGTCCTCATCTTCTTCATAGACGGACGGTCACACTAAAGAATAAATATACCCGCAACACGGGTTCGAACGCCACAAATCAATGGACTGATTCTTGGGCACCAACTTCTCAACCCCAGCTATGACGTAGACTGGTCTTTGGCAACACGTGCGGGCGGGGTAACCCAATACTCGCATTCGTGCACAATCGTGCGCTACGAAAAATCAAACTCAACAAGAATACTTACTATCATGTAAGTCGGTGCGTAAAGTTTATTACAGAGGTAGGACCACATATTAATAAATATGAGACTACCCTCATCTGCAAACGACTGTAAAGGCCTACGAAAAGGGCTCTACAGATTCCTTACCAATCCCCCCCAAAAAATTAATTATATTAATTTTTTTCTTTACTACTCGAAACTAGAGGTGATTCAAGTGTACATACTCATATAATATTAATATATCATGACATAGAATCATCAAAACATAAATATGAAATTTAAGTTAAATAAACAACAGGTATGCACAAAAGCATACATCCACAATTGACCACCTTTGGTACAATGTGGTAAATGAAATAAAATCGCATGTAGAAATAATGAATTAAACCGAATAGAAACGCAAAATGAAAAGAAATGTAAAAACCAATGAATAAACAGAAAAGTGATGGATATGGCTTAAAAATGACAAGTGAGAAACAAAAAAAATGAAAGAATACAATTTAACACATGTATAGAGCAACACACTTAACTGTGTCTAAAAGTTCATATGTGGTACTAATAAAAGTGCAAATCTTAAATCACTGTCCTTACCGAGTGATAAATATTAAATGTTTACAGTGTAATTAAATATTTCATAGTGATCCAAATTAATTCTTATACTCATTAACTAAGTATCAGCGGTTACTAATCTATCGAATTATTTATTTAAAAAAAAAATTAACAGTGTCATTAAATTTCGTAGATTAAGAAAGTTCCATTGTCCTGTTAGGAAACCGTAAAATTATATTTGGTTCCGTTCCATGAAAAAAACAACCAAGTGTTCGCAATGTTATTTCGGTGTGAAAATATAATCTGATTCGTTAGGACATCTCGACAAAACGTCTGCGAGAACATTCTGAGTACCCGGTATGGATCGAATCGTGAAACTATATGGTTGGAGAACGATCGCATACCTAGTCGATTTGGCAGATTTCACGTCCTTCGTGTTGAGAGCAGTAAGCGCTTTTTGGTCTGATTCCACAATAAAGTGTGATCCAAGCAGATATCTCTGGAGTTTAGTTATTGACCACACAAGTCCAAGAAGTTCCTTATCTAGAACAGAGTAATTTTGTTCAGTCGGAGTTAACTTCCGTGATACATAGAGAACTGGATGCAAGGTGCCATTTTATTCTTGTAGTAACACGCTTTCCACGCCGTAGTTAGAAGCATCGCTGCGTAAAACAAATGGTAAGTTCGCATTAGGCAACCTTAAAACAGGAGCATCCGAAAAAAATTTCTTTATGGTATCCAACGCGATTTGATGTTCGTTTGACCACCGAATCACGTTAGCTGCACCCTTCCTAAGTAATGAAGAGAAAAGAGCAGTAATGGACGAAAGATGTGGAATGAATTTCCCATAATATTGTACTAGTCCTAATAGAGATCGCACTTGTTTCTTTGTTTTAGGTGTAGAGATATTAAGGATTTTAGAGACATTACTGTCCTCTGTATATAACATACCGCGACCAATACGGTGACCCAAAAAAGAAATATCGTGGAAACCCACAAATGCCTTTGATGGCTTAGCACTTAAGTTATGATATTGTAACGTGGACAGTAATGAGTTTAATCCTTCTATATGTTCTTCCCAAGAGTCACTGAAAAGACAAATGTCATCTATGTACGCAATGACATTGGGATGATGAGATAGAATTCGGCGCGTCATGCGCACGAACGTGGCAGGAGCGTTGACTAACCCGAAAGGCATAAAATTCCATTGGAATAGACCCCGAGGAGTCGAGAAAGCAGTGAGTGGCTTTGCCCTTTCTGTCAATGGTACTTGCCAATAGCCCTTTGACAGATCAAACTTAGAGAAGAAAGTAGAATGAGATAATTTTACTAATAAATCTTCTAAAAGTGGCAAAGGTTCTGCGTCAAACTGTGTGACTTTATTTAATTTTCTGTAGTCTACATATAGACGAATGTTATTATCTTTCTTTCTAATTATCACCATAGATGAAGCATATGGTGACAACGATGGTTCAATTATGTTTAATCGAAGCATCTCATCCAATTCCTTTTCGACCTTATCACGAAAGTGTAAAGGTATGGGATATGGACGAATACGGATAGGTGTTTCATCAGTTAGAAGGATATCATGTTGAATAGCTGACGTATGACCTGGAATGTCAGTGAGAACCCTATCATACGTTTGGAGTAGTGATGAAACTTGCTGTCGTTGATCAGCCGAAAGAGAAGAAGAAATAGTGACATCATTCCAGTTTTCAGTGGAATGAATTGGTACAACTGGTATGGGCAATTGTACATCTTGAAAAGAAGACTCTTCTTCTTGTATAACTGACAAATTAGTATAGTTGTGAATGTGAGGGGTAGGATCGTCAGTCGCTTGAAATACTGATTGTAGATAATCAGGACGTGAATAATACTCTTTCAACATGTTAATGTGAAAGGTTTTGTGTTTTCCGTTAATATCGACGATGTAGTCAACATCGGATATTCTTGAGATAATCCTAAAAGGACCTCTCCATGTGATCAGTAGACGATTGTTATGAGAAGGCAGTAAAACAAAAGCCTCGTCACCAGGAATAAGCTGGCGAAGACGTCTATACCTGTTTGCAAATAGACGAGCTTTTTCTTTAGCCTCTTCGGATGATGCAGTAGCTATTCTACAAGCATCTATTATTCTCTTTCTTAAAGAGATGACATACTCATATAAGGATTGAGTTTCCTCAGGTATATTATCTTCAACCAATAAATCATGGATTAAAGACATAGGTCCGCAGCTTGGATAGGAGCATCATGATATGGACCCCTTACTTTAACTTCCTGACATGTCACGCAGGAACGACAATAGAGATTAACATCCCTATGAACGCCAGGCCAATAGAATGCGGATAGCACTCTAGATTTGGTTCGCGAAAACCCCATATGACCTGCACATTGAGAATCATGAGCATGTCGTAATATTCTAATTCTCATAGAAGACGGGACCAGAATTTGTGAACGCACCGATGAATCTGTTTCTCTTATTAATCTAACTAAAATACCCTTTTTAAGAGCAAATTGGTGTCTAGAATTTGCAATTGTGTTGTTATTATTTCTCTTAGTCGCCAATTGAAAAAACCTCTGCAAAGAATTATCATTCTTTTGTAAATTAGGAAACAGCTCCCTTGAAATAGGAGAATCATCATCATTACTATTATGAACCGTAGGTTCAGAAGTTGATTCACGTGACAATTCAGTAGCTTGCACTCTGGTAACCACTGCATTTGCAGCATGAATATGTCGCTTTTCCCATTCATTAATCTGCTCTGGTGTACACTCTTTTATACCGTGTATACAACCAAGTATCACATCGCTAACTGGATTCAGTAGAAGACAGGCATGGATCTTCCCTGAAAAGAAAGGTGTATGTAAATTAATGATGGCTGTAGGGAAGGTTTCCACAGTTCCCCCGAATGTGACGCACTTGACCACGTTGCCAGTGGCCAAGGAAGGGTCGATCAGAGAGTTCCGCACTCCGACGGTACTGCAGCCTGAATCAAACAAAATAGAGCAAGGAATCGAGTTAACGTATCCTCTGTTAAATCTTAAACAACCCTTTCCGTGGTGAACTGATGCAGAAGTAGCTGCACAAACTGCTGGTAGAATGTGTCCGCATCGGAGCGTCGTGATCGCCTTGGGCTGGAATAGCGTTGAGCATTCTTGACATGTCTTTACCTGCTCTAGATCGATACAAGACATAGCGTTATGTTGATTAACATTATTGTCTTTATCTTTGTTAGTTTGTGCTTCAATTGAAGCAACATTGGAATGTTGTCGTGGCCTGCTCGACGATCTATCTCTTCGTCGCGATCGATTTTGACTATTGTCATTAAAATTGCTATAATTACTATCTCTGCTATCATTAAAATTTGGATGAGTCCGCCAATGAAAGTTATCACTGTTGTGATGTTGGCTAAATGATTTATTCATAAATCTATGTCTATTTTCAGGATGATGTGATTGAGATCTCCAATGTTGTTTATTATTATTACCTTGATTATATTTAGGATTGTTGTTAATAAAATCTCGAGATCTGTGAGATTGGCCCCATGATACATTAAATGGAGCAGACTGTTGGTATTGTTTCCCCTTTTGAAAATGACCAAAGTTGAAATTATTATTACTTCCCCTTTGAAAATTTCTATCGCTACTCATCGAACGATTTCTAGGGAAATTGTTATGTTGCATAGCGAAAGCAACGGGTAAATCGTCCTTAATCTGCGCATTGCTGATATCCATGTTAGGATGAGCGGTGCAGAAATTTTTGCAATGTTCTGACATTTCTTTTATATTACCAGGCTTACGTTCATGTAGAAACGCAAGAAATGCAGGACTTACTGCCGACAAAACTTTATCTCGTAATAATAAGTCGAAAATACCGTCATAAGATTTCTCTACCTTGGACAGTTCGATCCATCTTTCCAAGGTAAGACGTATTTGAGAAAGAAAATCATCAAAATTCTTGCTAGATTGTGGGAGCATAGACTTGAACTTCATTCTGTATTGATCTTCTGTCATTTGAAATTTGTTTAGAAGAGCGGCCCTAAGAGCATCATAATCATTTTTATCTATAGAGCTAGTAGTGTGATAAACCGCCATTGCCTCTCCTGTAAGTAATCTGGATAAGTGGGTGCAATATAATGATTTATCCAAGTTGTACGACCTACATGTAGCTTCAAATCTGTCCAAAAAGAATATCACATCGTCGGATGGTGGAGTAAACTTTGGCAATTTTAGATGAACCTCTCTAAAATTCTCATGTCTAGATGACGACTGGCCTTCATGAGTCTTTTGCATATTACATTCACTTGAACGCCCACGGCGACCGTTGCCTCAACTGGCTGTGTGTGGTGTACCCGGAAACGGGGCCTCCCAGTACTGAGACACAGTTAAGTCCCCGATGTCATTTATCGGTGCAGAGTTGAGAGAGATGGCTGAGCATCACAATTCCCCCCTGTGTTGCAGCATGATGAGAACCCAGAATTGCACACTGAGCTTGGGGGGAATCACTTGGGCACCAGACTTAATACTGGCTCTTGACTGGATGGCCGCATGCAGGAGATTTCCACAATGGGGGGTTGGCAGGTGGTGGGTATCTGGAAGTGGCTCTGTGCAGGACGTGAGGATTCCTTGGGTGAGCCCAGAACCAGAGCACAGCATTGTGCAAGCTCTGCATAGTTGGAGAGCCCCCTGGATGACGGGAAATGCACAGTGTGCTACCCCACCTGTCCCCAACTGCTAACTTAGAACCAGAAGTGGGGTCCTCTGTATGCGTGCCAGGCCAGGATAAAATGCCTGGGAAAGAGACTGGAGCTCAGAACTCCCTAACTCAAAGTTGCAGGATGGCAGGAAAGACAGGGCTATTTTGAAGATAATGCAACCATATTTTCACCATACGAGTGTAACTGTCTTTTTTTTCTTGTTGATATGATCACTGGCCCAAGACAGTATACATGTTGTTAGATGTGTAGTGCGAGCGTATGATGAATTGAGTGTGGGTGCGAATGAAGGCGCGAATGTGTTTAGGCTCGTATAGATGTAGATCCTGCAACCCATACTCTCACATGCAGTAATCAAGGATGCTTTGACACTGCAGGCATGTTTCAAGACATTTATTGACGGGAACACACATAGTATCAACAGGAACAGTCAGTGTAACAAGGTCATGCTGACCTGACATCGATAGGTATACATTTGGCATTCAAAAAAGGTAAACATCAGAATAGACGTGCATGGTCAATAGCAAAGTTCTTCAATAATGACAGTTCGTAGCGTCGCCCTTGGCGTCTCTGACTAAATGCGTCAGATGCCTTAGTCACTTGGACACATAGGTGCAACTTGGCACTCCCCGCCAATTGCACATATCAGGCTGTAGTATAATAGCCGAAAGCACAGGCCTCGTTCTGACGTCGGCCGTGTACTTCTGTTAAATAGGTTATCATCAACCCTGCAGTAATACTTATTGTAGATAGAAGTTCCGCCAATCTGCGGCTCCCACAATATATCTTCGTCACTGGATTTCTGGACAATATAAGACTAACAGTCTTGGATGGCTACCTCGAGCACAAATATATAAGTTCTGAAATGGCGGATCAGTGAGCTGCTGTTCACCCTAGGTAATCCTTTACATGTTCTGCCACCGAAAAGCGTAATAATGCATAAAGGTCGGTATTACCTGGCAAATGAATCCTCAGAACATCACAAGGAATTCTGTCGTCATCCCGACGCACAGAGATTCACTGGGGAAAACTGCCATAGCAGTTACTTCGAAGATTCTCCCCGAAAAACAATGGACTCTTGGTCCCTTCAGAAAAACAGGACCTCCCGGCTTCCCGGAAGTATATCTCACTCCCGCTTAAAAAACCTTCCCATCGGCCTACGCCGAACTGTCAACCTCTGACCCTAAAGGTCAAACACAATGAATGAATAAACAAGGGAAGACAACCCCTAATCAACCTGACATCGCAGGTAAAGACACAATTATACTTATGATACAAACATAAGCAAATAACTTGACAGATGACTCCGTCGAAAATGACAGCAACATTACTACCACCCCCCTGTAAAAAAAAAAAATGCAATTTTTTTTTTTTTAATATGTTCATGAGCAAGATAGCACCAGTATATCTTCTGTGCTCATGCAAACAATGAACCTAATATCAGGTACAATAGAAGAGGGTACAAATCATCTCCCAACATAGGAGAAAATATTTCCTTTAAGCCAAACAAACTAAGGGATACCATTCAAGAAACCTAAGTTGCTGGCAATACCAATCATATATCAAACATTACTAAATAATATAATCATAGCAATATACAAATGTCAATGCTATTTTAGCAACATATCACTGATGGATGGGCAAAATGAAATTTGTTAAATTATCTAAACATCATCCAAATACATTTGTATTACAACATATTATGATATTAAGGACAGACCTAAGTCTGAAAATATATCAGGAAAAACTAGGACACAAGATTTAACTGGAATCATGTGGGCATCTAGACAATATGTCCGCCATCACATTATCCGAACCACGGATAGCTCGCACCGTGAAATGGAAAGGCTGAAGAGCAATAGCATAACGAGTAGATCTCGAGCTCTTCAAATCCTTACTTTGCATAGCCGTAAGAGCTTTTTGGTCGGTTTCCATAAAGAAATGCGCGCCCAGAAGGAACCTTTGTAGCTTAAGAATGGACCAAACCATAGCCAACAATTCACGGTCCAAAACCGAGTAATTCCTTTCTGCCGCATTCAGCTTCCTAGAAATATACATTACAGGATGCAGAGTTCCTGAATATTCCTGCATTAGTGCCGCTCCAATGCCAGTGGAAGAGGCATCACTACGAAGGACAAAAGTCTTATCAATCGTCGGTAGTCTTAAGATAGGATGAGATGAGAACAAATTCTTAACCTGATCCAATGAAGATTGGCATTCTTGGGACCAACGCACCATATTAGGAGAACCTTTTTTCAATAACGTTGAAAGTGGTGCCATAATGGAGGACAGATTCTCAATGAATCTTCCATAGAATTGTATCAATCCCAAGAGACTACGCACTTGCTTTTTTGTCTTCGGAACCGAGATATTTAATATCTTTGAAATGTTTTGGTCCTCTGTCTTCAACAGACCATGACCAACTCGATGACCTACGAAGGAAATTTCACTAAACCCAACAAAAGCTTTAGAGGGTTTAGCAGTCAAACTATGCTCACGTAGAGTAGATAGCAATTCCTTCAGACCCACATAGTGTTCTTCCCAAGTATCGCTGAAAAGACAGATGTCGTCTAAATATGCAATGACATCTGCACGATCTGATAGAATTCGTCGCATCATGCGCACGAAAGTCGCTGGGGCGTTCATAAGCCCGAAAGGCATAAAATTCCATTGAAACAGACCCCTAGGTGTCGAAAAAGCAGTGAGAGGTTTGGCGTGTTCCGTCAGTGGGACTTGCCAATAACCTTTCGACAAGTCTAGTTTAGTAAAGAATTTAGCTTTAGAAAGTCTAATAAGTAGATCATCTAATAACGGCATAGGTTCAGCATCGAACTTCGTAACTTGATTTAATTTGCGATAATCAACGCAAAGACGTATGTTATTGTCTTTCTTTCGAACAATAACTATTGACGAAGAATAAGCTGAAGTGGATGGTTCAATTATTTGTAGTTGAATCATTTCATCCAATTCTTTCTCGACTTGTGCTTGAAAATGAATAGGTATTGGGTATGGTCTTACTCTGATCGGATTACGATCAGTAAGTATGATGTCATGTTCTATGACATCTGTGTGTCCAGGAATGTCGGTAAGGACATCCTGATATGATTGTAACGTAGAGGATACTTGACGTTGTTCCTCAAAAGACAAGTTGGAAGAGACTGTAACGTCTCTCCACGATTCCGTTGAAGTAAGTGGAATCGCAGGAAGAGGTAAATTCACGTCAGAAAAAATAGTTTCCTCATCCTGTATAACGGACAGGGATGAGATGTGACCATGTTGGACTGGAGAGTCGTCCGTCGCCTGGAAAATAGGCTGTAAATAGTCTGGACGTTCAATAAACTCTGTTAGCATATTTATATGGAAGGTTTTATGCCTTCCATCCACATCGACAATATAGTCGACATCAGAAATTTTCGAGACTATAGTGTATGGACCCTTCCAAGAAATGAGAAGTCTATTCTCTCTTGAGGGCAGTAAGACATATGCTTTGTCTCCAGGACAAAGTTGACGTAGGCGTCTTTTCTTATTAGCAAATCGCCTAGCTTTTTCTTTCGCAAATTCGGAAGATGAAGTTGCTAACCTGCACGATTCGATAATCTTTTCTCTAAGAGCTATAACATATTCATATGACGATTGTGTATCATCGTCAATATCATCGGAAGTTATCAAATCGTGTAACAAGGACATTGGCCCGCGCGGTTGCGCGCCAAAGACAAGTTCGAAAGGAGAAAACCCTGTATGCTCGTTGGGAACCTCTCTATAGGCAAAGAGGACTGCAGGTAAAACCCTGTCCCAATCTTCAGGATGATCCTCCGTTATCTTGCCAAGTAAGTTCTTTAGTGTCCTGTTAAGACGTTCTACCAATCCATTGGACATTGGATGATAAATACTACTGAGTGACCTTTTAATGTCTAGCGTAGCCATTACCTGAGACATAACGTCCGAAATTAACTGAGTGCCGTGATCCGACAGTATTTCTCCGGGGAATCCCAGACGAGAAAATACGAGCCAAAGAGCATCAGCGATATCGACAGTTGATATGCTCTTCAGAGGAATAGCCTCTGGCCAACGCGTGCACATGTCCACGCAAGTGAGGATAAATTGGTGTCCTCTGGCTGACTTAATTTTGAACGGACCAATGATGTCTATAGCCATTTTCTGAAACGGCCGAATCGGAATATCTGCAGCCTGAATAGGAGCAGCATGTCTCGGACCCCTAGACTTGACCTCTTGACAAATTTTGCAAGATCGGCAATAAATTCGGATGTCTTTATTCACGAATGGCCAAAAGAATGACGCAAGGACTCTAGTTTTAGTTCTGGAAAAACCCATGTGTCCCGCACACTGAGAATCGTGTGCATGCCGAAGAATTAAGGCTCTCATACACTTAGGCACAAGAATTTGCGAATGCATAGACTTGTCCGAGTTTTGTACCATTCGTACCAATATACCATTCTTCATAGTAATATACGATTTGTGATTCGTATTTTGATTGGGATCCCCTTTCTTTGCAAGAAGGAAGTATTTCTTCAAAGAAGGATCCTCTTCTTGACGTTTAACAAACGAGTCATGGGAAATCACCAAGTGCTCGTCTTGGCTATCAACTTCATTACTATTATCAGATGAAGTTGGGGGATTAAGAGCTTGAGCTCTTGTCATCACTGCATTGACCGTTTGAATGTTTTCTTCTTCCCAGCTAGAAATTTGTTGCGGGGTGCATTCCTTAACCCCATGAATACGACCGATTATAAGATCCGCAATAGGATTAGGAAGAAGACATGCATGGACATCTCCTGTGAAGAAAGGAGTGTCAATCCTAATAATAGCAGTAGGATAGCTTTCCATAGTACCACCAAATGTAACACATTTGATTGTTTTTCCAGTGGCACAGCAAGGATCTATCAGAGACTCCTTAACCCCGACGGTAGTACATCCCGAATCGAAAAGTACTGAGACTAGCCTATCATTTATTAGACCTTTATCTAAGATGAGAGATCCTCTCCCATCATGCGCAACTGTAGCAGGTAGAGCAGGAAGAGGGTGACCACAACTTAGCGTAGATACAGTTGATGAGTCAAACAATGTTAAGCATTGGGGGCATTCAGTTGCTCTCCCAAAATCGAAAGCACAACCAGTGATAGCCTTAGAGTTACCACTATCATTTGCTGTATTACAGGCTCCATCAAACTCTTGTTGTGCAGAGTTTGCCTGTTGGTAAGGTCTTTTCTTGTTAAACCTAGGTCTGCCTCGATTATCATTTCCCCTGTAATTATTTCGACTATCATTTCCCCTGTAATTATTTCGAAATGTAACAACATGTAACTGTCTTTTTTTTCTTGTTGATATGATCACTGGCCCAAGACAGTATACATGTTGTTAGATGTGTAGTGCGAGCGTATGATGAATTGAGTGTGGGTGCGAATGAAGGCGCGAATGTGTTTAGGCTCGTATAGATGTAGATCCTGCAACCCATACTCTCACATGCAGTAATCAAGGATGCTTTGACACTGCAGGCATGTTTCAAGACATTTATTGACGGGAACACACATAGTATCAACAGGAACAGTCAGTGTAACAAGGTCATGCTGACCTGACATCGATAGGTATACATTTGGCATTCAAAAAAGGTAAACATCAGAATAGACGTGCATGGTCAATAGCAAAGTTCTTCAATAATGACAGTTCGTAGCGTCGCCCTTGGCGTCTCTGACTAAACGCGTCAGATGCCTTAGTCACTTGGACACATAGGTGCAACTTGGCACTCCCCGCCAATTGCACATATCAGGCTGTAGTATAATAGCCGAAAGCACAGGCCTCGTTCTGACGTCGGCCGTGTACTTCTGTTAAATAGGTTATCATCAACCCTGCAGTAATACTTATTGTAGATAGAAGTTCCGCCAATCTGCGGCTCCCACAATATATCTTCGTCACTGGATTTCTGGACAATATAAGACTAACAGTCTTGGATGGCTACTTCGAGCACAAATATATAAGTTCTGAAATGGCGGATCAGTGAGCTGCTGTTCACCCTAGGTAATCCTTTACATGTTCTGCCACCGAAAAGCGTAATAATGCATAAAGGTCGGTATTACCTGGCAAATGAATCCTCAGAACATCACAAGGAATTCTGTCGTCATCCCGACGCACAGAGATTCACTGGGGAAAACTGCCATAGCAGTTACTTCGAAGATTCTCCCCGAAAAACAATGGACTCTTGGTCCCTTCAGAAAAACAGGACCTCCCGGCTTCCCGGAAGTATATCTCACTCCCGCTTAAAAAACCTTCCCATCGGCCTACGCCGAACTGTCAACCTCTGACCCTAAAGGTCAAACACAATGAATGAATAAACAAGGGAAGACAACCCCTAATCAACCTGACATCGCAGGTAAAGACACAATTATACTTATGATACAAACATAAGCAAATAACTTGACAGATGACTCCGTCGAAAATGACAGCAACAACGAGCTCGGACGCCGCCTCGGTAAACAAGGTCCGCGCAGAGCAGTGACACCCCCAGGCTGCTTGCGAATAGTCTACTACTGGGAACATAAACAGATTAGGGATGAGCCCACTCTCCCGTTGAACAGGTGCTAAAGTCATAGATACTGGGCCAGAAGGCGCACCGGAAACCACAGTATCACGCAACTCGCTTTTTTTTTCTATGGAGAGTACACCGTCAAATAAATCTCGTACTGGTGCTCGCCCTGTGGAGCTCCACCAGGCAGGTGCAGTGCCGGGCTCTGAACCTCGACAGAGCCCACCCTCAGCTACTGGAGGACCCTCTAGACCGTCTTGTGGAGTCAGCAGACGGCGGAGGAGAACTACTGACCAAAACAAAACAGAAAAAGAGAAACCCAGAGTGCCACTTGTCATGATGCACTGGAATGCAGAGGGAGTGAACAGCAAGCAGGCTGGATACAGCAAAAAGACAGAGCTGGAAAACATCTTGTATGAGAAGCAAGTCAGTGTTTGCTGTATCCAAGAGACTCACTTGAAAGCAGATCAAACCTTTAAAATAAGGGGATATCAATGCTTCAGATCCGACAGAAAAGATAGACGAAAAGGAGGAGTACTTACTCTTGTAAGGAATAACATTCCTGCACACGAAAGGAAAACCTTCATGGATGGAGCAGAATATCAGCTGTTGCAGATAAAGGTAGACAAGATGGAAATAGAACTCCTGAACTATTACTGTCCGAACAACAAACCCCTGAGTCTCAGCTCTATACAGGTACCAGCCACCAACTTTATAGCAGTTGGAGACTTTAATAGCCACTCCCAGAGCTGGGGCTATAACCATCTGGATCACAGAGGTGAAGAGGTTGAAACTTGGCAAGATGATCACTCCCTAATCCTAGTCAATAATGCCACAGATACTCCTACCTTCTACTCCAGAGGATGGCACACAACTTCAACACCAGATCTTGCCTTCTCCACACCAGATATAGCTGGATCTATTAGTAGAGAAGTAGGAGACCAACTAGGGGGAAGCGACCATCGCCCAATCTTTCTTACTGTCCAGAGTGCAACTCTCAGTACAGGCCCAGCCATTACAAGATGGAACTACAAAAAAGCCAACTGGGGTTTATTCAGGCATCAGGTGAACACGCTGCTGTCTACCCTCAAGGTACAGAACAGAGACATTAATGAAGTGGTAAAAGACTTCAACAGATGCATACTACAAGCTGCAAAAGAAACCATTCCCAAAGGATGCCGGCGTAACTACATACCATACTGGTCCAGCACACTCCAAGAACGTCAGGAAGCCATGGACAGGGCTAGAAAGGACGCAGAGTCTCAGCCTTCACTTGAAATTCACAACAAATGGAAAAAGGCTGTAGCAGAGTTTCAGAGAACAAAGCTAGAAGAAAAACGGAAAAGCTGGAGAACTAAAACGGCATCGCTGAACCTTGAGAAAGACGGCAGGAAACTTTGGAGATTAGTCAAGTCTCTAAATGAAGAGCGTTCCTCACCTAGACAGACTATCACATTGGATGAAGGTGGCAAACTTTTCAGAGGAAAACAAGCTGCAGACTTGGTTGCTAGAAGATACAGTTCAGAAAGCAACTTACCCATTAACATAGATCATCAGAGAGAGATAAGAAAAGAAATACTGGCAACCATGGGACAGACAGATACTCCTGCCCCAATGAGGGAACCCATCACACTAGGAGAACTACAGAAGGCTATTTCCAAGCTTAAGTTTCAAAAGTCACCCGGCCCAGACAAAATCAGCAACGAAATGCTAGTAAATCTGAGCTCAGCAGCAAAGACAAAACTGCTTGAGATATTCAACCACAGCTGGTTGAAAGGAACGGTACCCCAAGTATGGAGAGAAGCCATCACAATACCCATACTAAAGATAGGGAAATGTAAGACCGAGGCTGCAAGTTACCGGCCAGTCTCACAAGCTGTGTTGGGAAGACTATGGAGCGAATAGTCAACCACAGATTGAAATGGTATTTAGAGTCTGAGCAGATCCTGGTGCCGGAACAAGCTGGATTTAGAGAATGCTACAGTATAGAAGACCAAGTTACTTACTTGTCTCAAGCAATAGAAGATGCCTTCCAGGAGAAGAAAAAGGTCCTAACGATCTGGGTCGACTTCAAGCAGGCCTTTGACAAGGTGTGGAAAGATGGCCTCATTGCAAAACTTAGGAGAAGTGGAATCCAAGGCAACATGATGAAATGGATCCAGTCATACTTGCATAACAGGAGAACTAGAGTCACTCTTGACGGTCTGCAGAGCAGAAAAGTGTTGCTCCATCAGGGGGTACCTCAAGGAGGAGTAATTTCCCCAACACTCTTCCTTGTTTACATCAATGACCTGGTGAAAGATCTCCCTGCAGGAGTTAAAGCTGCCTTATATGCAGATGACCTAGTACTCTGGTGCGCTGATGAAAATGTCACCACAGCAAATTATAGAATGCAGCGGGCAGCAGACATGCTAGTGTCATGGGCAGAGAAATGGCTTATCACAATAAACACAGACAAAACCTCCACAACACTGTTCTCCCTCGCCCCCAAGGACAAATCAGCTAACATACACCTAGGGACAACCGTGATCAAGGAAGAAAGCTAGCCCACCTATCTTGGGGTGACATTTGACCAAAGGCTTACATGGAATAAGCATATTGAAAACGCAGAAGGAAAGGCCCGAAGACGACTAGGCATACTCAGAAAATTAGCAGGTACCAACTGGGGAGCAAATGAACGAAATCTAAAGAAGATTTATAATGGAGTAATAAGACCACACTTAGAGTTTAGCTCAGCAGCATGGTCATCAGCTGCTAACTCACATCTGCAGTCTTTGGACAGGGTGCAAAATCAAGCTCTCAGGCTCATTACAGGAGCCATGAAAACTACACCAATAACAGAGATGCAGAAGGTTGCTGGATTACAGACATTGTCCCATAGAAGAGACACAAAAACCATGATCCAGATGGAAAAGTACAACAGTATGCCAATGCACCCAATGAAGGCAAGACTAGATGATCTGGCATTGGGACGTCTAAAGCGTAGCAGCTTTGTGCATCGGGGGAAAAGACTTATAAGACAGCATCAAGAAGACCTATCCATGAAGACAACACCACTGAAGCCCACCCTATACCCTGTACCATGGGAGCAGGCCAGCAGTGCCCTCCAAATTAATACATCAGTCAGTGGTCTCACAAGTGGATTTGAGTATAATGATCTGCAAAAACGAACTGCTACATTGAGTATGATCCAAGAAAGCTATCCCGATCAATCATGGATACATGCCTATACAGATGGATCAGCAACAAATGCTGTTAGGAATGGAGGTGCCGGTATCTTTATCTCATATCCTGACAACCACTATGAGACTAGGCACATTCCCACTGGTAAATTCTGTTCCAACTATACAGCCGAGGTTCAAGCTCTAGAGCAAGCTGCAAATATGATTTATAACACCAACTCTGACTGCCACCAGGTAGTCATCCTCACAGATGCACTGTCTGTCCTGCAAGCTCTCAAGGGTGGTAAACTCCCGCATCTGAGAAATGAACTAAACAAGGTAGCTGCCAAAAAGAGAACCATACTTCAGTGGGTACCATCTCATTGTGGTGTACCCGGAAATGAAAAGGCAGATAAACTTGCAAAAAAGGGAGGAGAATGTGAACAAGAAGATAATGAAGTCACATACTTTGAGAAAAAGAGAGCTATCCAGACTATCAGAAGAGAACAGAATCAACCCAAAGATGACTATCACACTCTCGACCGGCAGGGACAGATAACTATTTTTCGACTCAGGACAGGGCATAACAAACTGAATAAACACATGCACAAGCTACGATTGTCTGCTTCACCACTGTGCACATGTGGATTAAACGAACAAACTGCTGAGCATGTTCTGCAGGACTGTCCTCTGTATGACCAGTTAAGAAAGATATACTGGCCGAATGACTCAACACTAAACTCAAAGCTATATGGAGTTAAAGAGGAACTTCAAACAACAGTCGAATTCATCATGAGAACTCGTCTGACGGTGTAATCATCAAAGATGCGATCGCAAGAAGAAGAAGAAGAAAGACATTCACTTGACAATCTTATTCTATCAAATTCCAATTCGGCAAGTTTCAAATCATGCTGACGTTTCCTTTCATTCTCGTCTGTCTCAAGCTGAAGCCTTTTTGTATTTTGTTCAGCTATTAATCTTCTTTCTTCCATTTCCTTTTGTTTAACTTCTATCTCCTTTTGTTTAACTTCCATCTCCTTTTGTATTTCTTCAATTTTCTGTTCTGCCTCACGCTGAAATCGTTTCTCTTCTAATTCAGCGGCTAATCTCATTTTTTTATCATCTTCCTCCGCCATAAATTTCCTCTTCTTTTCATTTTCAATTTTATGTTCTGCCTCACGCTGAAATCGTTTCTCTTCTAATTCAGCGGCTAATCTCATTTTTTTTCTCATCTTCCTCCGCCATAAATTTCCTCTTCTTTTCATTTTCCTCAGCCTCAAATTTCAAATTTTCCAATCTTAATTTCTCAGCTTCTAATCTTTGAGATTCCAACCTTTGAGACTCTTTGTATTCTGTCATAGCAAATGATCTAATCTCCTCTGGAGGTATATTAAGCGCCTTAGCCTGATTAATAAAATAGTCTAAGGTAGACTTATTCAAGATTATTCTGAAATAATTCTACTTAAAAGTGTTACTACACCAAGTGGTCTTCGTTCCTGTCCTAGAACGGTAAATTAAAGTCATATAATAGGCAATTATATTAATAATTAATAAAGTAATTTATGCAATGAAATGTTATGAAAGCAATAACGTGACAGACAATAGGCATAATACTGACAAGACACGATAATCAAAGACGAGTGAACACAATCGTAGAAATCAACTAAAATAAAAATGTGGAACTAAAATAGGATGTCGTAAAAAATTACGATGACATCTACGATCAGATAATAAACAAGACAGTTTACAAAACAGTGTATAAACATTAATGGTGTAAAAAACTGAACGAAAGTCAGGTTAGAAGGACGTAGTATACAAACAAAATACATCATAAAACTAAAGTACGAGTAAAATAACTACCAAAAACAACAATTAAAACTTGACGCTACAACTAAAACAGTCAGGTCACAGACCACCAGACACAGTGGACCTAAAATCCTTCTATGCTCACGCATAGGAACATTCCACTGAGGGAAGTCTGCAAAATAGTATTCTACAGAACACTTAAGACGGACCTGTGGTGAAACTGGTATGTTTCCGTCAAAAGCCACCGTACCGAACTTCCCACAAAAAACATTGAACATAGAACATGCAACATGAATAAAGAAGTAGTGGACATATTACTAGGAGATAAGATGCAGCTCCGAGTTTGAATGTAGACTTGAGTTCGATACCGCTACTGAAAACTGGATATTTTCAGAGCACACTGCGCCGCCATTTCTGTTAGAGTCTTTTCCTTTTGAAAGGTTGTTGAAGGTGTAGAGTCTGTTATTATCGACTATAACGCGAATGGATCCCTTCTTGAAAAAAAAAACTGCAGTAATCAATCAAATAACAACTTGCCAACAATGGGCACATCAGCAAATGTCAAAGACGGTTTCAGTTATAACCATTTATTAGACGATGCACGATGGACGAGACAAACTGGTCAACAAGGACGACGGACGATTAACTGTCAACATTACGGCATACAGCGTAGAGTTCATATTTAAAAGCGAAAACATAGTGAGTCCATTTCGTAAGGTAATCTCTTTTGAAATGTCTGACTGGTTATATAGTATTCCTTCTCAATGGCATCCAAGTAAACAAATAAGGCAGTTATGTGCGACAGGTCATCTATCAAATTATCTGTGACCTTGGCAAATGACGAAGATCCTTATCAGGTCTTCTATATGATAGAAACAATGTTCCAATATCTTTCCAACGTACTTTGCTGGTACGGGACACTTACTTTAAACAATGTTGAGTTATAATAATAACAATTCATGCCAACGACCTTCGTGGCATTAGAGCTTCTATATATATAATCCTTGATTCACCTCTGCTATACGTAGTATGTATTCGAAACGCCGAATACAGATTCACCTCATAAAAATACTAAGCCAATCCTGGATAATTCCCAATGCAGGAATCCGTCGGATTTAAAATTTACATAATAAGTTCACGTAGGACTCCATTTTGAACCAATACGTCACTGGCCCAACTAGACGTCTACATGAGACAGAAATACATTAATATATATATATATATATCATACTTGCTTCTCTTCCCGAGAAAAAATCACCAGTATAATGTTGACCCAGGTCCTCATCTTCTTAATAGACGGACGGTCACACTAAAGAATAAATATACCCGCAACACGGGTTCGAACGCCACAAATCAATGGACTGATTCTTGGGCACCAACTTCTCAACCCCAGCTATGACGTAGACTGGTCTTTGGCAACACGTGCGGGCGGGGTAACCCAATACTCGCATTCGTGCACAATCGTGCGCTACGAAAAATCAAACTCAACAAGAATACTTACTATCATGTAAGTCGGTGTGTAAAGTTTATTACAGAGGTAGGACCACATATTAATAAATATGAGACTACCCTCATCTGTAAACGACTGTAAAGGCCTACGAAAAGGGCTCTACAATTATCAATTGTAATGTCGTGTCCTAGGTATCTGTAGGAACGCCCTCGGTCAGAAGAGGGGGTTTCATGACCTTGGATATTAATGTCCACCTTACGAGTTTTGACCCAATTGTTTCCGCTTCGCTGACTGCCGAACACTGTACACTTTTGTGGCTTAACCTCCATCCTGCTAGTCTCCATAAATACTGTTGTCTTCTGTGCCATTGTTTGTAAGTCGCGCATGTTGGTGGCGAAGAGAATACCCTTGAATGGGATTCGGCACGTGATGTATTTGATAACCTTGCTCAATGCCCTGCAGCTATTTATCGATGCCTTGTTCAAATACAATGACACTCCATGGGCACCCCTGAATAATACCTTTCTTACGCTAGATCCGGTCTGTGATAGTACTGGCGTTTTTAACTTGATAGGAGGAGCCACTGTATATATCTTTGGTGATGTTGACAAAGACGTCAGGGTAGCCTGATTCGCTTAGCTCCCTTATCATAAATTCGTGGTCAATGCTGCCAAATGCATCTGTAATATCAATAAAGCACAGATAGGCCTTTCCTGATGAATGTAGAAAGTCACTAACTGCTGTTTTTAGGGTGAAGACATGTTCTTGAAGTCCATTTCTTGGAAATGATCCTTTTTGCCGAGGTGACAGTTGCTGGGTGTCAACATCCACTGCATGTGACGAGATTGAATTAATTTCATGAGCAACTTGTATGACGATAGCAGGAGAGAGATGGGTCTCCAGTCTTCGATGGTGCTTAAATTTCCATTTTTAGGCACAAGGGTAATTACACCGTGCTTCCAGTCTGGTGGCACCCGTTGGTTGAAAAGGCATGTGTTAAAAATAACCGTCAGGATTGGGGCGAGCTTGTTTGCCTGCTGCTTGATTGTATCATACGTCACACCGTCAGCCCCAGGTGATTTCCTACTCGGCAGTTTTTTTATACACGATAACACTTCGCCTACGGTAAATGGGTCAGTGACAGGGGTGTGCTTCGGCTCTTGAATGACGATTTCTGCTTTCCATGAGGGGTCGCTTGCAAGTGTATTAAGTCTGCGCTGGCTGCGTTCCTTAAAATGTGTTTTTATGTCTTGTATGTCTGTTACAGGTGGAGGTCGACAACTTGTTGTTGTGTTTTATAACATTGACGGCTTTACTCTGATCTGTTTCTAACAAGTAAAGAAGTTCCTCTCTTGTCACGCTTCCCGCATTGTGTGTGTTACCATTTTCTTTGTTTCGTTTTAAACTTGGGCAGATGTTATGCCTAATAAAAAATAGGGCCGCTTCAATAAAGTCATTCAATTGTTGTGTGTCATTCACCTCTTCAGTACTGGTTGTTGGTTCCTGCGTAGTAACAGGAAACTTCAGCAAATTACGTTTGATAAACTTTAGAAACTCAATGCTGAAGGGTTGGCCGTTAGGCCGTGTTGATTTGAAATTATTCTCGCTGTCGTAAAATAAACTACACAGTGTTGAAATAATTCGTACCCACCACAACGGATTTGAATGTTCATAAAATGGCTTTACGTTAATAGGCCGCGTTGATATGTCCTTTCTAAAACTGGCTTCAGTAATTACAAAATCCTGCCATGTGTACTCGTTGGTACAAAACGTGTTCCAATTGTCGATGTTCAAAGGGTCGCCATCTTGGTTAGGCTCTGCGAATGTGAACACGGTACTCTTCTCACACCAGAACTTGATTTTACCACTTTTTATAGCTTCCTTCTTGAAAAATTTTAACTTAGAAACAAGTCCAACACTTTGTAAATCCATAGCAATGTCACGTATAGAGTTATGATCATTAAATTTCTATATTTTCCTTTTCTTTTCTTCCACCCGTGTTCTCTAATTATTGTCGCGCTTTACCTTTTCCTGTGTTTTTCGCATTCGTTCGTTTGCGACTATATACAGTACTACTTTCCCATTCTCACTTTCGCCAGTTTCGTTTCTCATTTAGAAACGCATTTATTGCTGATTATACTAGAAACTGAGAACGCAATAGATGACATAACGTGCCAGTCTCTACAGAGACGGGAGAGCGTTAAAATGCATTCTATTTGCATTAGATGTCAGTACACGAAACTGTGACTTTCGCTTATCTCAGACATACGAGCAGACTATGTCTGCACTTTCAGCCGACAGGCGCGTTTACTTCTGCTGATCGCTCAGGATAGGCGCGATAACTGACATCTCCTTGGCGCAGTTTGAGACATTTGTCTGTAAATTCCACCTGACATGACACTCATTGTGGGCCATGGTCAGCGTGAAGTGTGAAAACTGCCCCTGCATTTCAGACAAGTTGTCTACCTTTGCAACTGACACGTAGCGCTACGGCCGTTTCTTAGAGGAGGTGTCAGAGACTCTAAGTGGCAGTTTACGACAGCCTCTTGGAGCTACGTAGGTGTTAGGAAAGGGGAGGCTATTGCGTGGTTTTGGAAATAGCGCTCATCTTTGTCTGGTTTAAGATATTAACCAGAGTTTGAAACTAGTTTTTCATTCTTGCTCCTGAATTCGCAATAGACAGGACGTTTCGTGCTAAGAGAAGAAGCTGTATAGTGAAGTCTTAGTTTGTTCTTGGCAAAACTTTTGCCGAACTTCTAGACTACCAATAAATATAAGCATATAAATTCTAGTTTGTGCGATCACCTGTAATTCTGTTGGAGGTAATATATTATATTAATATCTAGTATTTTGTGAAGTGTTTAAAGTGTTAAATCGCTTATTTCATTTCACTAGTTAGATTTGTGCAGAGAGTAAAATACATAAGTCTGTATTATTTTATAGTGACGTGTTTCAGTGGAAAGCAGAATAATTATAATTTCTAGCTTAAACAACAATGTAGCTATAATGAATTTAATTTAACTGCTAAATAATCAGACGAGAGAATTTTTTTTTCTAAACTAACTGATAAATGCTAGAAGCCTCATGAGTGTTGACGGAATACGCATGTATTCCTAATTCATGAGGATTGATGATTTTTAAATATAACTTACTTCACGGGAAGTTTTAAATGATAAGTCAAGCACTACGCTTGCAATTTAAAATATCAGTTATATCCGAGTACATAGTATGTATAATTATTTGATATGTGCTCTTTTCCATTTATATATAGTGAAACTGTGGTACCCAAACTTTGCCAGCGTTCTAGTACGTGAACATTATCTGTGAAGAACTTAAGCACTTTCATTACATGAACTGTAACAGTTAAATGAAGTAAAAGGCCTATCGCGCCAGAATTAATTCTTCCAGAATAACACTTAAGTACAGATCAGCCCGCAGTGGCAAGCAAATATCAGTAACTTTCCGACAGAGTTTTTGACTAGTAGAGTGGTGACCAAATATAGTCATATACTGAGATAAGGCACCCGACATGACATTCCTCATTTCTAGAAACCTACGCTAGTGACACGGTGCTCTGCTAACTTTCGTGCCGGGACAATTTTTATGTGACTTAAACAGACATCCGAAAAATAAGAACACCCAAGGAATCGTTCCCTGAGACAGAGAATTCAGTAGTCTTTTTTGGAACTGGGGATTTCTTGGTCAAGGCTGCATTTACGGGTCTGTGTGAAGGTCCTAGAATGTATTTTGTTCCCAGAGGCAGCGATCAAAGCTGTAAGTATAAATGTGCGCACGTGGCCACGGCTGAATGAATAAGAGGGAACGCAAGTCTGAGTGTTATTTTACCGTTGTATTGTGACACCTATTTGCTGTCATAACTTTCTTCATGAAAGTTTGTTTTGCTAACAATATTTTCCCTTAAACTAGATTATAGTATCAGGTCTGTTCATACCTTAACGGGGAAAACTCTTAGACTCAATCATATGTATCTGGGACTCTGTGCTATCATCTTTTTCCTAACGGGACTGTGGGCTAACCATCGAGGGAAGATCATAACTGTGGGTCTATCAGTTCTTGTAGCAATTCCTTGATTTTTTTTTTTTGACTATTTGTATATGTTTTTTTGATGTAATTTCTATGTGTTGTGAAGAAATTTTAGATGATAATTAAAAGTTCTCTTGAAACTAAGCAGCATGTTGGTCGGCTCGTTCTAGAATATTTATATATTCATTTGTTATAGGTTTCCCACGTCTGTACGTCTAACTGTCGTCTTATGTGTGTATGTACTGAGTGGATATATATATTTCATATATATATATATATATATATGTGTGTAGACTGTCTGACTCAATCTAAAGCTGTCGTAGAAGATAGGTGAGAGAGAGAAGATTTTTCTTGATTTCAGGGACAGCCTCTATCACATTTCTACCATCTCACTCGTGGAAATCTATTGCTATTACTACTTCTCACTGTGACTATCACCTATTCTAACCTATTCAGAAGAGACCAACCCAAGTCTTAATTCCCCTATCAAAAAGTCTACGACAAACAACGTTATCGGTGGTCGTAACAACGGATATATCTTCCAATAAGACGAAATGAGCAAGACTGCACAAAAGTGCTGCTTGTCACGACGCCATCTTGGATACATACATACATACAGACAGACAGACAGAGACACAGACACACACACATATATATATATATATATATATATATATATATATATATATATATATATATATATATATATATATATATATATATATTCACATTTACATTCTTCAATACTGAGTGGTGTAGAAACTTAGATAATGAACAACCATTAAAAAAAATAATTGAGGTCTCTGAGATGTGGATATATAGAAGAATGGCGCACGACTCATGGACGGAGAAGAAAACCAAGAAATCCTAGAAAACCTAGATATCAAGAGATGGACGGATTAGTATCTATCAGGCTGCACCATCAAGACAAGAGACAGACAATATTTGAGATCCATTCCAGCTGAAGGAATGTTGGAGAGTTACAGAGAAGGAAATTTCGAAATTGTCCTCTTTTCACAAAACATGCCTAAGATAAGTTCTCCGAATCTTTTGGCCGAATACCATCACCAACCAAGATCTGCTTACTTGGAGTAAGCAAGAAGACGTGCACACAATTATAGCTGGCAGACGCTGGAGCTGGGTTGGCCATGTCCTCAGAACAGACCCCGATGCCAACACAAGAACAGCTATGCTTTGGATCCCTGAAGGAAAACGTAAAAAAATCCGACCAAAAACAACCTGGCGGAGGACTGTGGATGTTGAGATGCAAAGAATGAACCAGAGTTGGGGCACTGTACGAAGGATGGCCGCCGACCGAGCAAAGTGGAATCAATTTGTTGTTGCCCTACAAGACGCCACTAAGCGTGACGGCCACTGACTGCTTTGACGGTCGGCGGCTATGGATCAAAGAAGAAGAAGAGATTCCAGCTGACATTCAATTTGGAGATGAAGTTGCAAATTATTTTAATGCATAATTGTCCTTCAAAAACATAATGACTATTTACCACAAAAAATGGTCAGCTGATTTGCAGTTTAATGTACAAATTTCCCTCGCAAAACATTTCCTACATAACAAGAGGAAGCATTAGTATATTGTGAAGCATATTAATTTAGCATCAGCATTTATCAAACCAGTATGAATGTTTAACAAATATACCAAGTAAATTGTGAGTTAATTAAATGTAAAGTTGTCCTTACAAAACATACAAACTCTATGCCAAAGACAAACAATCACGTGTCAAGCAATTTAATTTATAATTTTCCACATGTGAGAGTCACGGGCAAAATTCTTTCGAAACGCCAGATAAAAGCCGACCGTAAACTTTTAATTGGGAACTCATGTTTCTGATTCTCTCGATACGCACGGTAACGTGAAAAGTAACATCATCTATACATCAGAAAAACATGATGATTTATAAACTGTGTTTTCTTAAACCTGCTATCAGTTGTCACTCAGAATTTTTGGATATTCTAAGCACGTAGTCTAGAACCAGTGTGGAACATGTGTTAATAGCATTTGTGGATTGTCATTCTGATTTTCTGGTAATACAAATTCACTAATTTGTATTACCAGAAAGTCAGAATGACAATCCACAAATGCTATTAACACATGTTCCACACTGGTTCTAGACTACGTGCTTAGAATATCAAAAAATTCTGTGTGACAACTGATAGCAGGTTTAAGAAAACACAGTTTATAAATCATCATGTTTTTCTGATGTATAGATGATGTTACTTTTCACGTTACCGTGTGTATCGAGAGAATCAGAAACATGAGTTCCCAATTAAAAGTTTACGGTCGGCTTTTATCTGGCGTTCGACCGCCATCAAAGCCTTATATCCGTGTAACGGGGTTCTCGAAGATTTTTGCCCGTGACTCGACATCAAAGAGTGCTCGGGAAAATCTTCGTCGACTTCAAAGATAATGTTTTATTCACGTGCGGTCTGTCAGGTATCGTTTTGATTGACAGATAAGCCTGCGTGAGGAGACCAGGAAAACAAACCTGATTTGCTACCTGTTATGACTGACAGGTCATGCAGTTTGTAAACTATAAGTTAGCTCATGTTAACAGAAAAAGAGGAAGGACTAAAAGTGAGTAAATACAGACTGCAAATGCATGGTTTTGCTAGCAAATCGTAGAACGCTACGAGGTCACACCTGTCAGATTACTGTAGGCTATCTTTCCATTATACGTCACATGTGGAAAATTATAAATTAAATTGCTTGACACGTGATTGTTTGTCTTTGGCATAGAGTTTGTATGTTTTGTAAGGACAACTTTACATTTAATTAACTCACAATTTACTTGGTATATTTGTTAAACATTCATACTGGTTTGATAAATGCTGATGCTAAATTAATATGCTTCACAATATACTAATGCTTCCTCTTGTTATGTAGGAAATGTTTTGCGAGGGAAATTTGTACATTAAACTGCAAATCAGCTGACCATTTTTTGTGGTAGATAGTCATTATGTTTTTGAAGGACAATTATGCATTAAAATAATTTGCAACTTCATCTCCAAATTGAATGTCAGCTGGGAATTCGTACCTTTTCTTCTTTGATCCATAGCCGCCAATTCCCGAATTAAAAACAAGACCCGGGGCCGTCACGCTTATATTGTGGGGTCTATGTTAGGGTTACACAAATGATTACCCACGCTTATGATCGAATAAAAAAAATTTTTCCTTCGTAGAGAAAACCAACTCTGGTTTTTTATTTTTTTTAGATTTTTAAAATTTTCCTATTTAAAATCCAAAGGCCTCAACGCCCGGTTGTTAAAGGTCGTTTTTATTGCGTTTTCCAAAAAGCCCAACATTCCCCCTAAGCTAGCTGTGTCTTGTAATTGGAAAAATCAAAAAAATGGTATTTTTTTTCCACTGCAAACCCTTTTCCCCCTTGGTTGCCTGGTGTTTTTTTTTGTTGTGGTGGTGTGTCCCCCCACCAATTCCTTGGGGAAGGATAAGCAGATCGTGGTTGGTGATGGTACATGTGCCTTAAAATAAAAAATTGGGAAAAACTTATCCTCCTTGGATTTTTTGTCAAAAAGACCCCCCTTTTTCCCCCCCCTGTAAGTTTTTTTTTTTTGTCAAGCTTTCCAACATTCCGTTCAGGAGGGAATGGATCTCAATTTAATTGTCTGGGTGAAAAGTTCTTGATGGTCCCTCCCCCGGGTTAGAAAATTTTTTTCCCATTAAACCGTTTTTTTTTTTTGTTTAGTATCTAGTTTATTTTAATTTTAGGGAAAGGCACCCAATAGGTTTTATCTAAAATCATTGAGTTCGATGACGCCTATTCTTCTATTTTGTGGTACACATCTCGAAAGAAAGATGGGGAAAAAACACCCCAGATTTTTTATTTTTTACTGGCTTTCTTTTTGGGGATTTATTTGTTCCTTGGTGTTGTTGGACCCCCCCCCCCCCCTTGACGATGTAAATGGAGACAAAGTTCGGCTAAAAATAATCCCCCCCCCGCATGATGGACCTGCATAGATATAAACATATAATCCCCCCCCCAGAAATGTTATCCCCCCCATGAATTTTTATATCCCCCCCATGTGTGTGTGTGTGTGTGTCCCCCCCTTTGTCTTGTTCCCCCCTTTCCCCCCCCCCCCCCCCCCCCCCCCCATTTTTTGTATGTATGTATGTATGAAATTTAAACCTAAACACATTTGGATGGCGTTTCAATTTTTGTGGGGTTAAAAGCATCAGTTTTTTCCCGCCCTTCCTCATAAAAACCCCCAATTCAAAAAGGCTTTATCCGTTGTTCCGACCCAAAAAATATCGTGGTTGTGACATAGGAAAACCCAAGTGCCCCCTTTGTTTTTTTCGCCCACCCCCACCCCCCTTGGTTTTTCCCTTCTGAACCCCCTAGGTTAAAAAACCCCATTCCGTCAACAGTTTGAGAAGTGTCCCCCCTTTTTGTTTTCACGAGTGAGTTGGTATAATGTTTTAGAGGCTATGTCCCTGAATTCAACACAACCCATCACCTTTTTGTGCCACCTGATCTTGGTCCGAACAGCTTAAATAGGTAAGGGCCTTTTTTTTATATTATTTGGATATATAATTATTTTTTCCCCCCACGTACATACACAAATAAGACGACAGTTTAGAAGTACAGACGTGGTGAAACCTATAACAAATGAATATATAAATATTCTTAGAAACGAGCCGACCAAACTATGCTGCTCTAGTTTCAAGAGAACTTTTAATTATCATCAAATATTTCTTTCAAAACAAATAGGTAAAAATTACATCAAAACAAACATATTTCAAATAGTCAAAAAACAAAAAATTTCAAGGAATTGCTACAAGAATGATTAGACCCAAAGTTATGATCTTACCTCGTTGGTTAGCCACAGTCCCGTTAGGAAAATGATGATAGCACAAAAGAGTACAGATACATATGATTGAGTCCTAAGAGTTTTCCCCGTTAAGGTTATGAAAAGACCTGATACTTATAAATATAGTTTAAGGGAAAATATTGTTAGCAAAACAAACTTTCATGAAGAAAGTTATGACAGCAAATAGGTGTCACAAATTACAACGGTAAATAACATCAGATTGCTATCCTCGTATTCATCTTCGGCCGTGGCCACTGTGGGCGCACATTTATAATTCAGCTTTGATTCGCTGCTCTGGGAAACCAAAAATACATTCTAGGCCTTCACCAAGACCCGTAATGCAGCTGACAAGTTAATCCCCAGTTCAAAAAAGGTTCTACTGAATTCATCTGTTCTCAGGGAACGATTCCTTGGGTTGTTCTTATTTTTCGGATGTCTGTTAAGTCACATAAAAATTGTCCCGGACGAAAGTTAGCAGAGCACCCGGCACACCCGGTTGTCACAGCGTAGGTTTCTAGGAATGAGGAATGTCGTTTCGGGTGCCCTTATTCAGTATATGACTATATTTGGTCACTACATATAGTCAAAACTCTTCGGAAAGTTACTGTTATTTGCTGGACCACGCGGGCAGATCTGTTCTTAAGGTTATTCTGGAAGAATTAATTCTGGAGCGATAGGCCTTTTTCTTCATTTAACTGGTTACAGTTCATATAATGAAAAGTGCTTAAGTTCTTCTCAGATAATGATCATAGTACTAGAACGCTGCTAAGTTTGGGTACCTCAGTTTCACTTATATATAAATGGATTAGAGCACATATCAAATAATGTAAAACATACTATGTACTCGATATAAATGATATTTTAAATGACAGCGTTGGGCTTGACTTATCATTTAAAACTTCCCGTGATGTAAGTTTATTTAAAAAAATCATTCAATCTCATGTATTAGGAATTACATGCGTATTCCGGTCAAACCACTCATGAGGTTCTAATTTATCTGTTAGTTTAGAAAAAAATAATTCTCTGTGCTGATTATTTAGCAGTTATTTTAATTAAATTCATATATTCATTGTTGTTTTAAGATAGAAATTTAATTATTATGCTTTTCACTGAAACCGTTCAATTTTAAAATTAATACAGACTTATGTATTTTACTCTATGCACATATTTCAACTAGTGTAATGAAATAAGCGATTTAAACACTTTAAAAATTCACAAATTACTAGATATTAATATATATATTACCTCCTACAGAATTACAGGCGATCGCACAAACTTGAATTTATATGCTTATATTTAATGGTTTGTCTAGAAGTTCGGCAAAAGTTTGCCAAGATCAAAAATAAGTCGTACTATACAGCTTCTTCTCCTTATCACGTAAACGTCCTGTTATTGCGAATTCAGGAGCAGAATGAAAAATAGTTTTCAAACTATGGTTAAATATCTTAAACCAGACAAAGATGAGCGCTTTTTCATAAACCCGACAATAGCCTCCCCTTTCCTAACACCTTACGTGCTCCAAGAGGCTGTTCGTAAACTGGCTTAGAGTCTTCTGACACCTCCGTCTAAGAAACGCGTTAGCGCTACGTGTCAGTTGCAAAGGGTTAGACTATTGTCTGAATTCAGGGGCAGTTTTCACACTTCTACGTGACCATGGCCCACATGAGTGTCGTGTCAGGTGAATTTACAGACACAAATGTCTCAAATGCGCCAAGGAGAAGTCAGTGTATCGCGCCTAACCTGAGCGATCAGCAGAAGTAACGCGCCTGTGGTTGAAAGTGCCAGACATAGTCTGCTTAGGTATGTCGAGATAAGCGAAAGTAAACAGGTTTCGTGTACTGAATGCTAATGCAATAGAATGCATTTTAACGCTACTCCCGTCTCTGTAGAGAGGCACGTTATGTCTCTTTTGCGTTCTCAGTTTCTAGATAATCAGTAATAAATGCGTTTCTAATGAGAAAACGAAAACTGGCGAAGTGAGAATGGGAAAGTAGTACCTGTATATAGTCGCAAAACGAACGAATGGGAACTACACAGGAAAAGGTTAAAGGCGACAATAACACGACTAAACAAAAAAAAACCTTTTTCTTCTTTCTCTAACATTTCTATGTTTTTCTGGTCAATTTTAATGCGCTGTTTTTAAATCTGCAAACCGTTTTTCTCTATCAGGTCGGGATCTCTAGAAATACGCAATTGAAGTTTTTTAACAACACATACAGTATTACAACATCATTCGTACAAGAAGTATAACAGTTATGTAGGCTTGAATTTCTTTGCAGTCGACTTTCGTCGGTGAATGGCATGTGGTAAATCGCGATGAAGCATCCAACAATCATCGACAAGCATGGTCACACTCCACGTCATAATCATTTCTCGAACGTATATCGTGAAAGATATTTGATGAATCGTTTTCATCATAACGTCCCAACGCTTTCTATTATCGTTAACAGTGGTAAAATGAAGCTGCTTTGTTAACTAATGGCTCGTGTATTACATTTTTATGCCCGAGCTGCATACGATCCCGGATAGGCCACACCTTTCTTGCATAATGTTCCTGTCTGTTGCGGCTGTCCCATTCACATCGGAAGCAACAAAATTTAGTATACCCAGTCTGCATGCCCGTGAGAATTGCAATGACCTTTAGGTCTCCACAAATCCGCCATTGGTAGTCATTGTACTTTATTTTTTCCAAACGTATAGCCATATTGTCATAAGTTTCTTTCATATGAGCAGAGTAGGCGACTGGAATTGATGAAAATAAATTTCTGTTATGCAATAACACGGCTTTTAGACTAGTCTTGGAAGAATCGATGAAAAATCGCCATTCGTTGACTATGTGCTCATGACCGTTTACATCTTTGCAATAGCAAAGGTCATCATCCATCTCAAAGTATTGAACAAGTTCTCTGTGTCTATGACGAAATTTAGATATCGGAGTATTGGGCGCTAAAAGATTCCATTCTTTGAGTCGCGAACCGAGTAATTCCGCTTGTCCTTTGGTAAGAGCGAGATCACGTATTAGAAGTCTGAAAGTTCTGAATGGTTAATTAAGTAAACACCATCATCTATTCAACGTTGTATGTAATCTGAGTCAGAATTAGTTTCTAAAGCAGGTAAACTATCACTTTCTGATGGTTCATTCACGTCCAGCGGATATTGTTCTGGTGGTACTTGGATCGGACACGTGATTGGATCATGAGGCACTGGTTTCGAAACCGATTCAATATTTTGATAAACCACAGACTTTCTAGTTTTAAAAGTGAAACCATGGATATTTGTCAAGCAGAAGTAACAATCAGTAGTGTGATTTGTATGTTCACGCCATATTACTGGCACTCCAAAAGGCATCGACTTATGCTTCGGCGATTTTCGTAACCAACCTGCCAATGTATCGAACAAACTGCATTTGGCTTCCAAGATTTATTTGCATCATCAACTTTCGAATCGAAATAAAGTTCATATGCTTTCTTTAGTAATGGTGTAAAGTTTTTCTGGTCAACACGATCGGTAAAATATCCGCACACGTAACAGAACAGATCAGCCGAATTTCTACAACTTCTAGAAGCCATATTTTGCTCAGAAATTATTTCAAAATACAGTAACTATTTGAAAAATCGCGTAACATATGTCATGCATCTTTTAGCAGTATAAAAAGTAGAATTATGTTGCTTTTTATTAATTTTTAATAAGTTATATAGTAAAAATGAAACGGAGCAAATAACGGTTTCCCAAAAATATATTTATTCACAAATATCTTAAGAACCCGACGTGATAGAGATAAACGGATTTCAGATTTGAAATCAGCGCAAGAAACTGACCTAAGAACACTTATTCTTATATAATAAAGAAAAATGTTGTTTGTCAGTGTAATTAGAGAACAAGGGTGGAAGAACATGATAAGCGAAAATATAGAAATTTGCGAATGATCATTAACTCTTTCGTGACCCATTGCTATGGATTTACAAAGTGTTGGACTTGTTTTTCTACGATTAAAATTTTTCAAGACAGGAAGCTATAAAAAGTGGTTAAATCAAAGTTCTGGAGTGAGGAAGGTGTAACCGTGTTCACATTCGCCAGGAGAGCCTAACCATGATGGGCGACCCTTTCCGCAACATCGGACCAAAAAAATTTTTTTGGAACACGTTTTTGTACCTAACGAGGTACACATGCACTGGATTTCTGTAATTACCTGAAGCAGTTTATTACGAAAAACGGGACATATCAACGACGGCCTATTTACGTAAAGCATCATTTTATATGAACATTCAATATCCGTTGTGGTTGGGTACGAATTATTTCAAACACTGTGTAGGTTTATTTTTCGGACAAGCGAGAATAATTTCCTAATACACACAGGCCTAACGCGCCACCAACCCTTCAGCATTGAGCGTTTCTAATGTTTATCAAACGTAATTTGCTGAAGTTTCCTGTTACTTACGCAGGAACAACAACCAGTACTGAAGAGTGATGAATGGACACAACAACACAATTGTTATGGACTTTATTGGAAGCGGCCCTATTTTTTTTTATTAGGCATAAAAATCCTGCCCAAGTTTTAAAAACGAAACAAAGAAATGGTAACACATTATACAATGCGGGAGATAGATGTGACAAGAGAGGAACTTCTTTACTTGTTAGAAAAACAGATCAGAGTTAAAGCCCGTCTATGTTATAAAAAAACACAAAAACAAGTGTGTCGACACTTCCCACCTGTAACAGACATGTCTAGAAATAAAAAACACCATTTTTAAGGATACGCAGCCAGCGCAGACTTAATACACTTGCAGCGACCATCATGGGAAAGCAGAAAATCGTCATTCAAGAGCCGAAGCACCACCCTGTCACTGACCCATTTACACGTAGGCGAAGTGGTTATCCGTAGTATAAAAAAAACTTGCGAGTAGGAATATCAACTGGGGTGGCTGACGGTGTGGACGTTATGATAAAATCAGTAGCAGCAGCGCAAACAAGGCTCGCCCCAATCCTGACGGTTATTTTTAACACCTGCTTATCAACCAAAACGGGTGCACCAGACTGAAGGCACGGTGTTGTACTTACCCTTGTGACCTAAATGGAATTTTAATGCACCATCGAAGACTGGAGACCCATCTCTCTCCTGCTATCGTCCTTCATATAAAAGTTGCTCATGAATTTAATCAATCTCGTCACATGCAGTGGATGTTGACACCAGCAACTGTCACCTCGGCAAAAAAAGGATCATTTCAAGGAAATGGACTTCAGAACATGTCTTCCCCTAAAATCAGCAGTTAGTGACTTTTAATTCAAGGAAAGGTATCTGTCTTTATTGTATTACGGATGCATTTGGCAGAATTGACACGAATTTATGATAGGGATCTAAGCGAATCAGGCTTACCCTGACGTCTTTGTAACTTCACCATAGATATATACAGTGGTACTCTTTAGTTAAAAAGCAGTACTATCACTGACCGGATCTAGCGTAAGAAAAGGTAATTATTCGGGGTGCCCTTGGTGTGTCATGTATTTTTTTCGAATAGGCTCGAGAAATGCTGCAGGGCATGAGCAAGGTTATCAAACATCAACGAGCCGTTCCCATTCAAGTGTATTCTCTTGCACCACTAATGCGCGACTTACTAACTGGCACAGAAGGTCAACAGTATTTATGGAGACTAGCAGGTTGGCGGTTATGCACACAAGAATTGTACTGTGTTCGGCAGTCAGCGATAGCGGAAACATTGGGGTCCAAAACTCGTTAAAGGTGGACATTTAATATCAAGGTTCATGAAACCCTCTTCTGACGAGGCGTTCATACAGATTACTAGGAACGACATTACAATTGATATTTGTAGAGCCTTTTGTAGGACTTTTACAGGTCGTTTACAGATGAGGGTTATAGATCATATGTTTAAGATGTGGTCCTAATCTGTAATAAACTTTACCACACCGACTTACATGTTAGTAAAGTATTCTTGTTGAGTTTGATTTTTTTGTAGGCAGATTGTGCAGAATGCGAGTATTGGGTTACCGCCCGCAGTGTTGCCAAAGACAGTCTACGTACTTAGGATGGGGTTGAGTAGTGGTGCCAAGAATCTGGCCATTGATTTGTGGCGTTCGAAACCGTGTTCGGGTATATTTATTCTTATGTGTGACCGTCGGATATTAAGAAGATGAGGACCTGGGTCAACATTATAATGGTGATTTTTTATCGGGAAGAGAAGCTATATGGATATATTTATAATATATTAATGTATTTCTGTTTTGTAGACGTCTTAGTGGGCCATGTAGGTGGGACGTTATTGGTTCAAAATGGAGTCCTACGTGAACTTATTATGTAAATTTTAAATCCGGACGGATTCTGCATTGGGAATTATTGGATTGGACTTAGTATTTTATGAGGTGGAATCTGTATTCGGCGTTGATACATATAGTATAGCAGAGGTGAATCAAGGATTTATATTATATAGAAAGCTCTAATGCACGAAGGTCGTTGGCGATGAATGAATTGTTATTATTATAACTCAACACTTGTTTAAAGTAAGTGTCGTACCAGAATGTTCGTTGGAAAGATATTGGGGAACATTGATTTATCAAATGAAGACTGATATGGATCTTCGTTCATTTGCCAGGTCCAGATACTTTGATAGATGACCTGTCGCAATTAACTGCCTATATTTGTTTATTGGAGGCATTGAGAAGGAAATTTATATAACCATTCAGACATTTCAAAGAGATTACATTTCGAAATGGAACTCACTATGGTTTCGCTTTTAATATGAATCTACGTAGTAGGCAGTAATGTTTGACTGTTTAATCGTCGTCATCGATTTGTGGACCAGTTGTCTCGTCCATCGTGCATCGTCTATTAATGGATATAACTTGTATCCGTCTTTGACATTTGCTGACTGTGCCCATTGTTGGAAAGTTGATTTTGATTGATTACTGCGTTTTTTTTTTCAAGAAGGGGATCATTCGGTTATAGTCGATACTAACTGACTCTACACCTTCAACAACCTTTAAAAGGAAATGACTCTAAGTCAATGGCGGCGCGTGTGCTCTGAAAATATTCTGCTTTTTTTTTTCAGTAGCGGGGTATCGAACTCAAGTCTACATTCAAACGCGGGTTGATGAAATACGCTATCTTTCAAGGCGACAAACATCCTGGGACCATACGGCAACTTTTACGGTCAGTCCATTGTCAGGACAACCAGGACTTTAACTTTCAAGTTCAACACTTGGGACTCTGGCATTACATTATCTAATATAGATGTAATACATGCAGTACGATGCGAGGGATATCTTTTTGTTATCATTGAGATAAGTAAAAACGTCGTGTTTATTTACCGTTTTACGTTTAGCTGCATCTTATCTCCTAGTAATATGTCACTACTTCTTTAATTCTGTTGCAAGTTCTATGTTCAATGTTTTTTGTGGGAAGTTCGGTACGGTGGCTTTTGAGGAAACAGCAGTTTCTCCACAGGTCAGTCTTAAGTGTTCTGTAGAAATACTTTTTTGCAGGACTTTCCCTCAGTGGAAAGTTCATTTGCGCTGAGCATTTGAAGGAATTTTAGGGTCCACTGTGTCTGGTGGTCCTGTGACCTGACTGTGCTTTAGTTGTTGAGTCAAGTTTTATTGTATGTTTTTGGTTGTTATTTTACTGTACTTAGTTTTCTGATGTTTTTGTTTGTATACTACGGTCATTTTCTACACTTGACTTTCGTTCAGTTTTTTTCACATTAATGTTTATACACGGTTTTGTAATCTGTCTTGTTTATTTATTGTTCGCTTGATGTCATCGTAATTTTTTCCGACATCCTATTTAGTATCCTCATTTTTATTTTAGTGATTTCTACGATTGTGTTCAACTAGTCTTTGCATTTGTTGTCTTGTCACTATTATGCCTATTGTCTGTCTCGTTATTGACTTTCATAAAACATTTAATTGCTTATTTACTTTATTATTTATTATATAATTGCCTATATATGACTTTAATGTAGTTCTAGGGACAGGATACGTATGACCATTGGTGTAGTAACACTTTTAAGTCGATTATTTCTGATAATCTTGAATATAAGCTACATGTAGACTATTTATTAATAGGCTTAGGCGCTTATTATACTCCAGAGGGAGTTTAGATCATTTGATTGACAGAATACAAAAGAGGTCTCAAGGTGGGTATCTCAAAGATTAGAAGCTTGAGAAAATTATGATTGGAAAATTTGAAATTTGATGGCTGAGGAAAATGAAAAGACGAGGAAATTTATGGCGGGGAAGATGAGAAAAAAATGAGATAGCCGCTGAATTAGTAAGAGGGAAACGATTTCAGCGTGAGGCAGAACATAAAATTTTGAAATGAAAGAAGAGGATATTTAGGCGGAAAGGAGATGATAAAATAATGAGATTAGCCGTGAATTAGAAGAGTAACGATTTCAGCGTGAGGCGAACAGAAAATTGAAGAAATACAAAAGGAGCTGGAAGTTAAACAAAAGGAGATTAGAAGTTAAAACAAAAGGAAATGGTAGAAAGAAGGAGTTATAGCTGAACAAAATACAAAAGGAATTCGCTTGAGAAGACGAGATGAAAGGTAAACGTCGTGATTTGAAACTTCGCGAAATTGAATTTGATAGAATAGATTGTCAAGTTATGTAATTCGCAAAAGATCATGAGGCAGTGTCTATTAGACAATGAGATTTTAGAGTGGTTATCTTTAATTGCCAAGGTTTATCCACCATCCGACGATGAGATATTCTTTTTTGGAAGATTTTGAAGGTACTGTAGGTTCCGTACAACTTGGATAAAATTTTTATTGCACCACTTATCCGTGACTTACAGGAGTGGCAAATGTCGTGTTTATCACACTATAGCTCTATAGATAAAAATGTTATGATGCTCTTAGGGCCGTCTTCTAAACAAATTCAATGACTGGAAGTCAGTACAGAAATGAAGTTCAGTTATGCTCCCACAATCTAGCAAGAATGTTTGATGATTTTCTTTCTCAAAATACGTCTTTACCTTGGAAAAGATGGACCGAACAGTCCAAGGTAGGTGAAATCTTAGTGACGGTATTTTTCGACTTTTTATTACGAGATAATGTTTTTAGTCGGCAAGTGAAGTTCCGGGTGCCATTTCTTGCGTGTAGATCTACATGGAGTACAGTGAAGCTTGTGTTAATATAAAAAGAAAGTGACGCTCTAGTGACATTGCAAAGTTAATTTCTGCACCGCTCATCATATCAATGGTTATTCAGCAATGCGCCAGATTTGAGGACGATTTACCTGTTGACTTTACGCTAATGCTATTAGTAACCAATTTCCCTAGAGACATCGTTCGATGAGTAGCGATTAGAAAATTTTCAAAGGGGATGTAATTATTGAATTTTCAACTTAGTTCAATTTTCAAAAGGGGAAACAAACAACAGTCTGCTCCATTTAATGTATATCGTTGGGCTCTCAAATCTCCACAGTTCTCGTGATTTTTTTAGTTAAAGACAATCTGGATATGTTAGAGTATTATCAAGGTTAATTATAACCGTAAAAACCTGTTTTTGATATGTGGAGTATGATCAATAATCTCGTAAATTCGCATTTGTAAAATAGGACATAGATTTTATGAATAAATATTTAGCCAACATCACAACAGTGATACATTTTCATTGGGCGGGAGTATCAATCGATTTTCATGATGGCAGAGATTGTAATTATAGCAATTTTAATGACAATAGTCATAATCGATCGGAGTTTCGAGAGATAAGATCGTCGAGCAGGCACTACAAATTCAATGTTGCTTCAATTGGAAGCAAAAACTAACAAAGATAAAGACAATAATGTTAACAACATAACGCTATTTTGTTCGATTAGAGCAGTTAAGACCATTTCAAGATATGCTCAACGCTAATCCAGGGCCCAAGGCGGATCACGACGCTCCGTGC
>JAMPIV010011763.1:0-35984 GCA_024509875.1 Oreohelix idahoensis | reverse complement strand
TGCCGTAATGTTAAACACAACTAAAACTAGCCTTCTCCAGGAATCCCTAACATCCCCGTCAAAAAAAGTAATCACATGCAAAATGAAATACAAAATAATTCCCTTAAAATAAATAAATGTCATCTCCATCCTTCCTTGAATACACAGAATAACAAAGCTCAATCAATAACCTATAACCCCTGTTTACGCTAGCCAATCTACATGCCGTCAAAAAGTTATACATAACACCACCTGATTTAGTCAAATTGAAAAACCCCCCGTAGTTCAACCACGTGCCATATCTCCCCCTCGTCCCTCTGAACGTCGTAATCAATAAACAATTCCGTAACCAACGCGCCCACGCGCTTCCAAATTATGCCTCTTTCGACTCCCGTCCACAGATATTGCGTAAACTATATACATAGCGAGCATCAATACTCGTCCACTAAAAATCACAAATAAAAATACACATTACGCGCTCCCGACTATTCTGTAAATAAATAAAAATTCGCAGATGCGAGTTTCTCTCCCGACCTGACTTTGCAATACTACAAAGCGGTGATATCTCAACTTTTAAACCATGCCGCTATTCTTTCACAACAAGGGGGGGGGGAATTAAATGGACCTAGTGTTCCTCATGTCTATCATCAGATCGAATTGATGGCTTGGAGTTAAGAATAAATAATTACTAAAAAAACTGCCCAAAGAAACTTAAAATGATGTCGGCTAGGACTAGAAAAAATTAAATAAAGTCCTCACGCAAAAAAATTCATGCATTACCAAATCTCGAATGTCCAACTGAAGGCAATCGACAATTTGCTTCTGGCACACCCGGCTTTGGCAAATTTTTTTCATTAAAATGAGAAAGAAGCTTATGAAATATAGGTGCCTTTTATAATCAAGGACCCCCACTACGCGCCGACTTCATGAACGTCATAAGTGCGCGGCGTGGTTGGTAAAGCCACATGGGCGCTCTGCATTTCAACTGCAGTTTAGCTCTCAGCCAATCAGAACCTTAGATCTTATCTGATGCAAAACCAGTACCCCGATAGGTTATTAGACATCAAGAAAATTGGAATTGGTCCATAGACCTATACAGTGCGGAAAATGAAGAAATGAAATGCAAATAATTCGGCCGCAAATAATTTGAACTTAGAAACCCGAAAAATGCGTATATGGCCACGCAAATATCTTTAAAAAAAAGACAATCTTGGTGCCCATATCCTGATCTAGCATCTATAATCTAAATCCAGAATAATACTTTCCATTTCCCTACCCCCCCATTCTAAACACATAAAAAATAACCAAAAAGCAAATGAGAACAAACTCCCTCGTGATCTCATCTTGAAAAAACGGAAATAATAGAAGGAGAAGAAACATGGAGAAGGATTACCTGTAATCCCTCCTAAAATATAGTGAACAAAATGCAAGGATAAAAAAGACATGGGCCATTTGAAAGACATAATCTCATTACGTTCGTCACATCACTCCCACCTTCGAAGATTGAGCATCGATCTCCTTACTGAAATCTCTGTGTTTCACACTTGCCCTTAACTCTGTCTACAAGGCTGTCTTTCCTTACCCCTCCTATTCAGTCTTCTTCTACCTTCCTCTTTTGGCGTTTTCCATCCCTTCCTTCATCCTCTCTCCTAGAATGAGCTCCTACTGCTCCGTTGGGAGAGTTGATCTCTCTTCAGACCTGTGCCGTCTAATTAATGGCGGGTCTGAACTTTCCCTTGCTATGACCGTTCAAATGGCTGTCCCTGGTCAGCTGATGTGACCGGCCGGGCGCTGTGGCGACCTGGCGATGACGACTTCCCCTCGCTGCGCGTCCAGCAGGGTTGTGACTGCTGGGTACCGTCGCGAAAACGATGCAACGTCTCGGGTTCCTCTGGCGTAGGGCCTCCGATTCGTTGCTGGGTGTCTATTGGATCACGATCGACCTCAATAGCTTCTACCTTTGAAGAAAGGTAGGTAAGATCTTGCCCCTGGCAGTGGGTTCTGGACTCGCTCTTATATTCCCCTACCGAATTCTGAAGGCGGGACAGAGCTCTCCAAAATAGCTCCTTGCAAATGCGTAAAAGGGTCGCTTTTTTCACTCTTTTCCTGGCCTGAGACGTTGGTGAGATGAAAATGTAGACCACGGGAGCTCTCCGTCTAACACCCTGGTTCTACCTTCAACCTTGCCCTCCCCTGTGAGAGTTACTGGCGTCAGTTGGAATGTGTCCTGCAGTGACACTTGACGGTTTAAGATCCCGTTAGATCGCGGAGAATCTGAGTTAAAGCTCTCAGTAACTGGTTTCCAATGTTCCGTGAAACGAATTGGAAAAGATAGCCAATTTTTCAGGCTGCTCGTTACAAGAGTCGTTTCCTGTAAACGAGATACGAGAGTTGTGGGGGGCCCATCTCCGTCTATAGGCAAACGGATACTCAGATCACTGTCCTCCTCCGTTTGAGTAAAGTGCTGGTCGGATGGGGCTCCAGGGCTGGTTGGAACTATATGCTCGCTCAGACCGCTATCTTGTGCCCTATGAAGATGGCGCTGGTCGTTGACATATGTAATACTGCTCTTGTCAGTATGTTCCTCACTTGAGGAAGCTAATACCATCGGGGGCCTAATTCCCGACAACAAAGAGTGTACTTCCGGAATCAGAGGCGTCTTCACCACTGTTTGGCCGGTTGGCTGAACAGGGCTGGCGGGCGAATTTGCCTCTGCAAATAACATACCGCTGTCGTCGGAGGCATTGAACCTCTCCTTAGCACGACAGTTATGTTCGAGCTCTCTCGGGGCTTCGTGAATTAGGGGTTCTCCTTTTTTCACGTTTCTGGCCTGCAGTAGGCCCCCTTGCATCAGCAAGGATCGGTGTGGTCGGGTTCCCCAAAACCAAATATGGGTTGCCAAGAATGAAGTCATAGGCTGGCTGAGCCGTTACAGCTGCCTTGATGGTGCCAGACACGAACTTACATTTCACTTTAATATTGGCTACGGGAAAGCACTGTGAAGTCCCTTTCCTTAAAACTCCACCAATATTCACTTTTTCTTTCGTCATCTGCCAGGGCTTCACCAGATGTCGGGCGACTATGCTGGGGTAGGTAAGCCCGCTGTCAAATAAGCATGTAGTCTCAGTCCCGTTCACTTCTGCTGGCCCGCTGTTGGAAAACAACTTCTCTGACTGGAAGGGTTTCCACTTCTTCCCTTGTTTCTTTGGGCACCGTGTTGTCCAATGAGAAGTAGTCCGACAGAACCTACAATATCTCTCATTATCTCCCCGGTTCCTGACGGGTTCATGAGAAGTCGGCCCCTGTGTTCTGTTAGGCGGCTGGGAGCGCATGTTATGACTGGGAGGGGGCTCCTTGCGAGACGGCCCTTGCGGTTGGTGAGCTGAAGAGGAAGGCGAATGCGATGAAGATGCTCCTTTGTCCGGGGCTGGCAGGTCAGGGTGTTTTCTTTTCTGGCCCAGTACTTCGGCCTGGGCCGTCTGGAACCTTTCTGCAAATAGAATTATCTGGTCCAGTTGCTGTGCGCCCTGCTCCGCCAGGTACTTCCTTAAGTCCGGAGACATGTTGGCCTTTATCTGTTCGCACATGATGAGCTCTTCGAGTCCTTCAAACGATTTAGCCAAACCCGACAACTCTCTCCAGCGAGTGAGGTAATTCCTCAGCCTCTCTGCGAATTGGGGAAAACTTTCTCCCTTTTTCCAGTCGACTTTCCCTAAACATCGTTTGGCACTTCCGGGGAGTCCATTGGAATCGCTGTAACAGGGCGTTCCGCAGAGCCTCAAAGTTACCTTGGTCATCTACCAGCATCTTGCTATAGACCTCATACGCATGTCCTCTTAGAGATTGAGATAATTTGAGACACCAAAGACTATCATCCAGCCCGTATGCCTTTGCCATCCGTTCAAATTTTTCTAAAAATACCTCAATTTTCTCATTCCCGTTAGGAAAAGAGTCCATCGGAAAATTCATGGCTGCCATCCGGGGCCCTCCGTTTCCTGAGGTGTCTGTTGCCCCTGCTCCGGGAGAATCTCCGTTAGCCGAACTGCCTTCCGAAGATCGGTACTGCAGTTCCAGTGAACGCAGGGCAAGTTCATGCTGTCTCTCTGCTGCCTTCTCCCTCTCTTGGGCTTCCCTCTGTGCTAACTTCTCCTGGGCTCCCTCTGTGCTATCTTCTCCTGGGCTTCCCTCTGTGCTATCTTCTCCTGGGCTTCCCTCTCTGCTATCTTCTCCTGGGCTTCCCTCTCTGCTATCTTCTCCTGGGCTTCCCTCTCTGCTATCTTCTCCTGGGCTTCCCTCTCTGCTTTTCTCTCCTCTGCCTGTCGGGTCTTCTCTTCTTTCTCCGTCTGCCGGTCCTGTTCCCTCATAATGTAAGCCCTAGTCTCGGCCTCATTCATCCCCATGCTTTTAGCTGCGTCCTTCCATGCAGTAAGTAGCTTGACCAATTCAGCCATCTTACCTGACAAATCCGCAGTACTCACAACGAGGGGAAATGACAAAAAAAGGAACAAGAAAAATTTACTGTTACCTACTAGGAATATGCTGTCGCAAAAACCCGCACTCAGACTAGCACCAAGTCTGACTAATAACTACCTGAAAAAAATTCAAGTTATCCAGCTACCCAAAACCCGAATTTACTTTCCTGTCAAGAAAAAAATTCCATTAGCCATCAATTACTTCTAAGTCATAAACAACCTTACAACCACTATCCTCTATACTAACTGGAACCTGTGGAAAAAAACTTATAGCTGGATCAGTCTTAATATAGCTCAAGTCTAGGGGATTTTTTTTGAAATCTATTTCCAGAACTTTCTACAGAGACAATCTATGAATCTAGAATTGATCCCAACAAAGATGATCCCAAGGACGACGCCACCACTTTGTCAAGATCACAGAATTGAACGTAACAAAGATGATATCCCGGACGAGCCCCCACTTTGTCACGAAATGGATTTAGGACTAGAGACAGTCTACATATAGTGACAAGACAATAGTAAGAAGAAAGACTGAAATGATAGATTCAGATAGAAATATAGTGCAAACTGTGAAAGTTGAGACCATTGGCTTCTAGGTTGAGAACCGAGGTTGATTCTTTCCTCGCCACTTCGGACGTTTAAATTGCTATGGCCTCGAACCACCTCTAACTACCCTATGGGGATAAGGTTCAATTAAGATTCACAAACACCAAGGTACAGACAACATATAGCTACTGTACTAAAGGAAATGACTGATGCCAGCTACAATTTATACAAGTTTATTATACACCTATAAACAACAAACATATGCATGTCCCTTACATCAAGTGCGAGGATGCACTCCTGAAACAAAAGCAAGCACAGTTAAAAATGCATCAACCCCAACCCTTCTCCCACAATTGCAACCTGTATGGAGAAAGAAGGTAAGGTTAACTGAAATGAACTACACTGCACTTGATGTCGCCTACACTCCAAACTAGCTGTTCTAAATTCTAACTCTAACTCTAAGTCCACTGATAGCTGGAACGACGGCGAAGTGACTACACAATCTCTGCACAGACTTCGGTTCTACACAGCCTATCCTGGAATCTCCTGAACACAACTAACTGCACCTCTAAACTTCAGCAGCTGTCCTCTGCTATGATTCACCAAAACTAACAGTTCTGCCTATCTGTGCTGACTTCAGTAGAGAGAATGTTTACCCTATCTCTCTCCACTAACTCTGGACTTGATGACTGAGGGTTAACAAAACCCCACTGGATTCTGGACTGGAACTGTAGCGGACTTCTACCACTCGGAAAATTACCTGCCCGAGTACCTATAACTGGGCTGTCGGCTTTATTATGGCCGTGAAGAAACGAACACAAACTTATCACACCCGCTGGCAGCCTGCCAAATCTGCGTGTGTAACGAGCGTCAGAGCTCAGGATTTATCCACAAAAAATCCTATTCGCTGGAAAATGTCTTCCCCTGGTTGGGAAAACGTATTTTCTTCCTCTCTGTCCACTAACTCTGGCAACTAACGTAAAACCCTTGCGGTTCTGCGAATGCCCCAACTTTGCCGTGGGAGAAATTTTGTGGTCTCAAAATTCCGCTCTCATTCCCACAAAAAGCCGGCACCTGCTGTTTAGACAAAAGCAAAAACAACAGCTAAACAAAACGTTAATACTCTATTACAAATAACAATTAACTTCCTGACAAACCCTTAAGTCTTTAACACTTAAGTCTCCCCCGTCTATAATCAATACAGCTCCCCTACTCTCTCCCGTTATGCACCACCATACAAAATCATGCAAACAAAGTCCGCTCCCCCCACTGAGCTCCCTTCTCTACCTGAGCCCACAAGGTAAACATTGGCTAACCCAGATCGCCTGTTCTGCCTGACTAACTCCGAGCAACAACCATATTTTCAATGGCCCGTCTGGGCAGACGTACTGTGGCCTACTTCTTACGCTGACACTAATGCCGTAATGTTTAACACAACTAAAACTAGCCTTCTCAAGGATTCCTAAAATTCCCGTCAATAATAGTAATCACATTCAAAATGAAATACAAAATAATTCCCTTAACATAAATAAATGTCATCTCCATCTTCTGAATACACAGAATAACAAAGCACAATCAATAACCTATAACCCTGTTTACGCTAGCATCTACATGCCGTCAAAAGTTATACATAACCCCTGGTTATCAAATTGAAAACCCCGTAGTTCAACCACGTCACGTGCTTATCTCCCCCTCGTCCCTCTGAACGTCGTATCAATAACAATTCCGTAACCAACGCGCCCACGCGCTTCCAAATTATGCCTCTTTCACTCCCGTCCACAGATATATGCGTAACTATATAAATAGCGAGCATCAATACTGTCACTAAAATCACAAATAAAAATACACATTACGCGCTCCCGACTATTCTGTAAATAAATAAAATTCGCAGATGCGAGTTTCTCTCCCGACCGACTTTGCAATAATACAAAGCGGTGATATCTCAACTTTTAAACCATGCCGCTATTCTTTCAACAAGGAATTAAATGGACCTAGTTTCTCATGTCTATCACTCAGATCGAATTGATGGCTCTGGAGTTAAGAATTAAATTAAACTAAACTGCCCAAAGAAACTTAAATGATCGGCTAGGACTAGAAAAATTAAATAAAGTCCTCACGCAAAAATTCATGCTTACCAAATCTCGAATGTCCAACTGAAGGCAATCGACAATTTGCTTCTGGCACCCGGCTTTGGCAAATTTTCATTAAAAGAGAAAGAAGCTTATGAAATATAGGCCTTTTATAATCAAGACCCCCACGCGCCGACTTCATGACGTCATATGCGCGGCGTGGTTCTTAAAGCCAATAGGCGCTCTGCATTTCAACTGCAGTTAGCTCTCCGCCAATCAGAACCTTAGATCTTTCTGATGCAACCAGTCCCCGCTAGACAAAGAACCAGGAATTGGTCCTAGCCCTATACTGCGGAAATGAAGCAAAAATGGCCGCAAATAATTTAACTCCCGAAAAATGCGTATATGGCCACGCAATATCTTTAAAAAAAGACAATCTGGTGCCAATCCTGATCTAGCATCTATAATCTTAATCTAGAATAATACTTTCTAATTCCCTACACCCCCATTCTAAACACATAAAGAAGAACCATAAAGCAGATGAGATCAAACTCCCTCGTGATCTCATCTTGAAAAAAACGTAAATAATAGAAGGAGAAGAAACACGGAGAAGGATTACCTGTAATCCCTCCTAAAATATAGTGAACAAAATGCAAGGAGAAAAAGACATGGGCCATTTGAAAGACAGAATCTCAGTACTTTCGTCACAACCGCAACGTAATTTTTTTTACCGTCTTTTGTTCTATTAAGACGTATTACCTTTTTCACTCTATAGTTTATGTCAGGCCGAAATTATTTGTCCAAAATAATAGAACTCTGTGCCAGTGTTCTATTGCCGCATTGGCGAGCACCAAATCTAGGTTTTCTTGATAGTTCCCGAAGGGTATCTCACGGGGCAAATAAGGAATAGAAATACGCTTCCTCAGATTCATGTTGGAAGATGTGACTAATATGAGGTTGTTTACGTACCTGGCAATGTCGGAAGATTTGACTAATATGAGGTTGTTTACGTACCTGGCAATGTCGGAAGATTTGACTAATATGAGGTTGTTTACGTACCTGGCAATGTCGGAAGATTTGACTAATATGAGGTTGTTTACGTACCTGGCAATGTCGGAAGATGTGGCTAATATGAGGTTGTTTACGTACCTGGCAATGTCGGAAGATGTGATTGTATGAGGTTGTTTACGTACCTGGCAATGTCGGAAGATTTGACTAATATGAGGTTGTTTACGTACCTGGCAATGTCAGAAGATGTGATTATGTGAGGTTGTTTATGTACCTGGCAATGTCAGAAGATGTGATTGTATGAGGTTATTTATGTACCTGGCAATGTCAGAAGATGTGATTATATAAGGTTGTTTACTTGTACGTACCTGGCAGCCTCATCATGTAAAACAGATTGTTACAAAAGCGGTAACGCAGTGGTTGGTGCACTGGCTTCCTAGCTTGGTGGTCCATGGTTCGATCCCCAGTTGAGGTGGGATTTTTTAGACCGCAAGCGGCTCCGGGGTTGACCCAGCCTCATGAATTGGGTACCAGAACAACTCTGAGAAGGTTAAGGCGGCCGGCGTGATGCTGACCACATCACCTCTAGTGTGCCAATGGTCAAGAAAATATGGGCCTAACACCATATTCCCAATATGCCTCAATAGGCGTGTAACGGGATGCTTTACTTTTTTTTTTACAAAACCCAACCCTGCAAGAGCATCTGAATGTAAGGGGTCAGATGCAGTGGCCCGTAGGGAAGATGATGATGTATGTCTGTCCAGTTGTCTGTCCCGCCGATTTAGCGTGCCTCCCGACGACCAAGTAAACTGTAATTTGGGGCTGTTATAGAGGAAACACTGAACTCAAATTCAAGCAAGCAGTAATTCCACCCGTAAGGGGGTAGATATTTAATGAGGTAGATTATATGGATTTGGACACACATTGAGAAAACCTGTTGATAGCATTACAAGAAAATATCTGCTCAGCCATCCCCAGGGCAAGAGAGATAGAGGTAGACCAAAGAACACACGGAGAAGAGAACTGGAGACAGGCAAAGACCTTGAGCAGATGGCACAGGACAGGACGTTTGTTGAAGTGTGACAGTGCGAAGACGATATGTGAAGAAGAATAAGAATTACGGGTGGGGTTCGTGTGTAATGTTGTCGTCACTCTCTCTGGCCTACTTTCACATGCGTCCCGCCGTCACAGAAAAACTCTTGATGACAGGGGTCCCACTTTTATTAATGAAACCCTATCAGGTAGCATATGAATCATACAGACAAAAATGTTGTCCACAAGTTTACTTTGTAGGTAATTCCTATACAACACCATATAACCAAGCTATTTAGGTATTCTCTACGTAACACCATATAACCCAGCACAGACTGCTGGACTCTCTGAAATAAAATGAAACAAAATAAACTAGCATCTTTCTAATGGACAAACATCATCCACGAAATAATACATACACATGTGTGAATACATGCAAGTACATGCGCCCATATGTCCATGTGTGTCCGTGTGCATGCCGTGTGTGGTGTTACACATGTGTGAAAATATGCTGGTAGATGCGCTTATATGTCCATGTGTGTGTGTGTGTTGTGTGTGTTCATGCGGGTCTGTATATACGTATAATCATACAATAAACATATTTAAGTCAACAATAATGCCTTCATACTCATACTACCGGTAAATACATCATCACGCGAGAGAAAACTTAAATGAAACACTTCTATCTATGATGAAATATTCCACACAGTGCACTGGTGTAAATGACATCAATTTATCAATATGTGAGAGGCCTAGCTGCTCTAAAGAACAAGCAGATATATATACTCTATTCTTACAGCTCTATACTAAATGTAATAGGCATAGGCTACTCACGGAGCTAGAGGGTACGCTAATCTTTCTCTCACAAAAATCACTGATGTAAAATTAACCACACTTACGGCTCACAAGAATGCAATATAACTATTACTTAACACTACACAAATAATAATAATGGTAATACGTACACACTTGTATACAGCGCATCGCGGCACTAGAATTCCTCTAATAAAATCACTTAGTACTTTACACATTTAACACACAGTCTCACGGTTGAAAAGAGCGATGAGATATACGTGAAATTACACTTAAAAACACATAAATCGCCAATCAGCTTCTATCAAACTATAGATAGACAAACGCTAAAAAGCAATAACTTCTAAACCTGAAACGTCTAATATTACTAAATCTAAAGTATTATAAAAATGTACTCATATGCAAGCATACCTCTGTGTCGTTAGTTCTCTTAGCACAGACGCAACATACGCGATATCAAATCCTCTACCTCTCTAGTGTATCGTACCGAGGATGCATACCGTACAAGAAGACGATCTGGCTTTTTTTCAATTCTGACTCGACTCTCTCACTGTTTCAGTTTAAATCTACATATCCACTCCTGTACCACATGATAACCACGTCAAAATGTCAGACAAAGCTCCGCCCATCCCTCTAGGGAGCAAATCAGGAGTCCTATGCTCAGTTTTGATGACATGAGATCACATCTTAATAAAGATTATCTTCCTAATCGACACAACTCAAGGTCCGCCAACTAATGGTAACATTCCCACGATATCAGTTGCCCGAGTCACACTTCTTACGAATTTGTGCTCAACAAGATGTGTTATCAGACAGCGCCAGGATGTCTAACAACCGAGGGCTGTATCCCATTATATCTTCTGCGTCTTACACGTTTGTCTTCTTTTCAGATGGCAAAGGTGTTTCGTTTAGATCGCCCATTCCCGTGTGAGAATGCCACATGAGCGCAAATATACACCGTAGACCAGATCATAAATTAATTACCCAGTCTAAAATAACATCCTTCTGGCCACATGGTCACAGAAGGCCTATGGTCATTTTGACCATAGTCAGTTATGTTTGAAGGGGCTACCACTACTACTATGCTCCTTTAGTATTTGGAATTCGAAAGAAAAAGAAGATTAGATGTGGGGGGGGGGGAGTGTATATAGATGCGCATACTTACTGATAGCCTAGAATGCAGATGTTGTGGAGAAGTTATGTAAATTTTGGGGATGTTACGGAAATTTAAGGATGTTATGGACGTTTGGGGATGTTATGGGAATTTGGGGAAGTTATGGAAATTTGGGAATGTTACGGAAATTTGAGGAGGATTGTCGTACGGTAGGTTATTTGGTTTATTGGGCCCAGTCTAGGTAAAGAGTAAAGGTTGACTGATACACGAGAATGTATGGAAAAATAGGTTTCACAGGTGGTAGGTTGAGAGAAAGGTATGTCTCTGGAGTGAGTAGGTTTCTCTCATCCAGCCTATCCGTACAACTATGCTTTGTCACAAGACAGTCTTTGCCTCCCTATCTAAAATAAGAACAGGTTACTCTACATACACACGACAATATGTGACAACAAGACTGTAGCGTGCAGTTTCGCGCTGTGTATAATATTCTGCTTTAATGAAAATGTCTATATTAATTTTGATTCGTGACCTAAGAGATATCACCCAGGATTTTACTGGGAGGAGTATTTAACAGTGGTTGTCTGTCCACTGGTTTCAACTTACCGGTTTAAAATGAGAACCGATGTTTAGTTGCATGTCCATATTTGGGCTTATGGCTAACTTTTCTAGGAATGTTTGCAACTGGAGCTTAGGTCTTAACTCATGACCATATAAGGCTTCAATGGTCAGTCTTTACCTGGAATGTGTTGAAACACTGCGTTTGAGTTTCGCTCAAGGAATGCGTAGCGTCCAGGCTGTCGCAGATATAGTTGATGGTGCACTCCAATTGACGTTGAATGAGAATCCAATTGTCGCATAAAGAGTTTTGTATAGTAAGGAAGATGTGTAGAAAGCACATAGACCTTTATACACTAGTTTTCACAGATGTGAGCTAGTGTTGAGGGAAAGAGTTAACAGAAGGGCACAGGTTGGTGTCAGTGATTCTCTCACCTTTAGACTGCCAACTCTTGTATTTTTCTGGCGACGACTAACTCTTTCTTACTCAAATCTTTTTGAAGATGAACTAGTAGTAACAAGTAATACAAAGAGGGTTGAGAATGTTTTTCTGAACAGAACATACAATCTACTAAGTCAAACTCAGAATGATGGTGAGTTACATAATGTACATAATTACTTTAATTACAGTAGAAATATAAAATCAATGTTGACATGTACTTTGACAAGAAATACTAGGAAATTTAGAACTGTCAGTGTCTTTGGTTCAGATAAGAATAAGAGGCTATTTTCCTCACTGACGAAAGTTTATTCCTATGGCTATTTCTTGGAAAAGTGAATTCTGATTTTGGTCTGGGTTTTACGTAGACTTATCTGCTTGGACTTCTCTTGGGCGTCACAGTAGGTAGGGATTACCAACTGGAGAATTTGATTCAGTGGGGCTACAGTCCAAGAGATGACTAGGCTTTTCGTTCACCTGGTTGTGAAGTTGCGTTATGCTGTTCAGGTGCTGACGATGTGTTTGAGGCTTATATGCTGTAGACTGCTCAGGGTTGCTGACTTGGGATCACCGCTAGAGAGTTTGAGATGTAAGCACTAGTTCTCTCTGTAGCATTGAGCAACTAGGCGGTTTACTCGCAACAATTTACAGCAATCAAAATCCAGAAACTGGCTAGGATTCTGCAACTGGGCGCTCAGGACTTTATCACAGCTTAAGAACTAGAACTTTAGTAGCGTTTACTCTCAATCACAATATACTTGTAGATATGAGGTAAGTTTTGATGTTTCTATTCTATAACCTTCTAAAAGCGTGCGTTGTCTTCCCGCGGTTAATCAGCAAAGTGATCTTAAAACTCAGCGTTCGTTCGCATGAAGTTAAAATATTTCCGTTCCCACATCCAGAGTTAATTATTTCCCTGTCTCTCGTTCAGCCATGCCGAAGATTTATCGGGCGGTCTCCAGTTGGCCACTGAACACGGAAATATGATACTCTGAGAACCACTGTCGTTTCGACTAAGCGAATAAATCGTATAGACGTCCTTAAAGAAATAACTTTAAGTGCCTAGATAGAATTTGGGATCGTATGACAGGACTATTAATGAAGACTTGAAAAACAGCTAAAGAAACGAACGCAGGTGCAAATATTTCGTAGAGAAAACAGACAAAATGGGAAAGAACAGAAAAGTAAGGAATTTTAAAATAATCTTAGACGAAGCCTTCGAGCACTCTGTGACAGATACTCCCCAATTTAAAATAGTTGCAAACTATTCAAAGAGAGAAGGTCTTTGTCTAAATTATAAATTCCTCGTGTCACCCAACTTTTCAATTATCCCGACCTCTGTCCGCTTGCTAACGCTCCACTTGGCCATGGCTCTACATTTTGAGAATCCCTGAAGTTCTGATTTCTCAAAGAGCTAACTTTCGTAATTTCTAAGACAGTTTTTCCGATCAAAATGCTGTACTCATTCACCTCTTCAAACAAAAGACGTGTAGTATGAACCACTTTAGCCCGTCCACTATCTGGTGTCCGTTCGCTGCGCTTAGTCTGCCATTGTTCCGTGGCCCGCTTGAATGGGCGTGCAAAACATCCTTTGTCCCGGTAACAATGAGATTCTTGCTTGTGTCTCTTCCATGAGACATAGGAACTTCTCATGTATCTCCTTAAGTCTGCTGCTATGTTTGACCTGCTCAGACAGTTTACTGTTCCCAGTCTTTCTTTCTGGATTGAAAGATTTCCATGCATCTACGTGGGTTATAAATAGCAACTCTCAAGTTTCCCGAAACATCCCAAGTTTGCAGATAACTTGTTTTCATTGATAAATCACACCTCATATTGAGGTAAACCCTGACTGGCGTTCCCCAGGTGTGAACGGAGGCAGTTTTTACGTGGGTGAAAGTCAAATTTATAGCTGTGAGCACAGGGGGTTTAATGCGGGTGTCATTCCCTCCATCCAACTTTCTGTCTATTCGCTGGTTATTCCCATTATCCATACTCTTCTCAACCACATTCGTATCTTGTATCTCAGTCTCGGCTGAATGATTATCAGCCTGGGCTTTTCCTATCACTGTTGTGATTTTATCAAGCAATCTTTGGTTTGGATCTTTCAATGACCCTGACGTATCTCCACTCATTTGAAAATATTCATCTCCTTCTGTAAAACTAATCGTCTCCTTGAGATTAGGGAAACTGTTATAGAATGACTTTTCGGCAGAAGTATGAACTCTCTCATTTTCATCCTTGTTTTTATGTTCCCGTGGTCCATTGTTTGGTAGGGGTGCTAAAATTTCCGTTTGCTTGATGTTTTCACCTGGCGCCTGTGAACCACGTCCGCTGGGTGTCATATTCGCTTCTCTCTCACAGAGAAGGGGTAGGGTTTTTGGTGCTGGGTTAAACCCAGTGATATGGCAAGTTTTTGCCGGTTTACTTTTCCAACATTCCAGTGGATAAAGTCACAGGTAAAAAAGTTTCCTCCTGACGAAAGTTTACGACTCTAATTAAAGAGCCCATTGTGTCTCTACGAGTCACATGTTTTATCAGCCCTTTTGGTGGTTCTGCGTGTACCATCAAAGGCTGTTTTAGTTCTCCTAGAACTATGTAACTTCCCTTGTCGTTCACTCCGCAAGTGTCAACAATGAGAGGTTCCTCTGGGCTACTATTAAGCTCTCTGTCCTTTTGTTGCCCAGATGTCATTAATTGCGGGATGGGGCTGTTACTGAAATTTTCTGTCTCCTTAGACGTTTCTTTACAGTCCTCATTCCTCCAGTTTTTGTAGTCCTGAGCGCTTTTGTTGTGGTTATGAAATCGGTCTTTGTGTGCTTTCTGAGATTGAGCGAAGGCATGTTGTTGTTGCTCATTTAGAGATGTTTGGGGCTGTCTGGGAAATTCCTTTTCTGACGTGTTCCTGACGAGAGTGTACTTTTCCTCATACTACCAGCATTTATGTGCTTAGGTACATTCATAAAGGGGTCATGACATTTTCGGTTAGTTCGATGTCCCGCCTCTCTGCATTTGCCTAAACTTGGGCTCTGAGTACTAAGTTGCGCTTCCTGTAGAGCAGCAGAGGGTGCTTCCTCTTGAAATAATGGTTCATCTGACCTGGGAGTGGGGCTCTGGGATTCCTCCGTGGCCTCATGACTAATCATGGGTTTCAAATCTCCTAGCGAGTTTTGAGTTTCCAGTGGCGGCGTCTTCAACTTAAGGTAGGGTTGAGCTTCCAGCTGTTCCCTCTCATATGCTGCTTCACTGCTTATGGCTTCTTCTTTCCATTTAGCCTCCTTCTCGTTCCAGTCGCGAGTCCATTTTTCATCACTCTCTATCATTTCCATATCGTTCTCGTGAAAAGGTCTGCCTGTTCTAAGAAATGTTTCGCATTTAACTTTCTCGAGTAAACCTCTTTTCTCGCCTTCTCCAAATAAAGAGTCACTTATCCATGTATTCTAGACATCTTATAATTTTTATGGAATCGTTCACTTTGTGATCTGTCAGATATTGGATATTTGAGCAACTCAGTTCAGCTACTGCGTTCATTTTAGATCGCTCAGGTCAGGTGTAAAATATCTACGCCTCAGTATACGTGAACTAGTATTTCCAGTTATATTACTAATAATTTCTATGAAGTATTTGGTAAAAATAGTAACCCACTATCAATTTACAGAAGCTCGAAAGTATAATTTATTTATTTTTAAACCCTGTGTATACTCTTATTTCTTCTGAAGTAAGGTATTACAATTGCAGCCAGTCTTTCACACACAATCATCAACTTGTACACTTAGTTATCTTAAGTCACTAATTAACTTAATGAGCTTAATTAATCTAAGTAACTTAATTAATTAAATAATTAATTAATTAATTCCAGGACCTTTCAGATTTCACTTTCCTTATTCTACTGTGTAATTCCACAAGTCTGTTCAGAAAATATAAGAAGTTTCGTTGTCTAGGGATATATAATAGATTCTACTCCAAGATGTTGATAGACTACTAGTTAAAGATTCAACAATTCTTCTGCAGATAGGTCACCAAAGGTAAGATTCCGGACTGAGACCACAGTTTGTCGCAGATATATATGATGGTGCACTCCAATTGACGTTGAATGAGAATCCAATTGTCGCATAAAGAGTTTTGTATAGTAAGGAAGATGTGTAGAAAGCACATAGACCTTTATACACTAGTTTTCACAGATGTGAGCTATTGTTGAGGGAAAAAGTTAACAGAAGGGCACAGGTTGGTGTCAGTGATTCTCTCACCTTTAGACTGCCAACTCTTGTATTTTTCTGGCGACGACTAACTCTTTCTTACTCAAATCTTTTTGAAGATGAACTAGTAGTAACAAGTAATACAAAGAGGGTTGAGAATGTTTTTCTGAACAGAACATACAATCTACTAAGTCAAACTCAGAATGATGGTGAGTTACAGAATGTACATAATTACTTTAATTACAGTAGAAATATAAAATCAATGTTGACATGTACTTTGACAAGAAATACTAGGAAATTTAGAACTGTCAGTGTCTTTGGTTCAGATAAGAATAAGAGGCTATTTTCCTCACTGACGAAAGTTTATTCCTATGGCTATTTCTTGGAAAAGTGAATTCTGATTTTGGTCTGGGTTTTACGTAGACTTATCTGCTTGGACTTCTCCTGGGCGTCACAGTAGGTAGGGATTACCAACTGGAGAATTTGATTCAGTGGGGCTACAGTCCAAGAGATGACTAGGCTTTTCGTTCACCTGGTTGTGAAGTTGCGTTATGCTGTTCAGGTGCTGACGATGTGTTTGAGGCTTATATGCTGTAGACTGCTCAGGGTTGCTGACTTGTGATCACCGCTAGAGGGTTTGAGATGTAAGCACTAGTTCTCTCTGTAGCATTGAGCAACTAGGCGGTTTACTCGCAACAATTTACAGCAATCAAAATCCAGAAAACTGGCTAGGATTCTGCAACTGGGCGCTCAGGACTTTATCACAGCTTAAGAACTAGAACTTTAGTAGCGTTTACTCTCAATCACAATATACTTGTAGATATGAGGTAAGTTGAGGTTTCTATTCTATAACTTCTAAGCGTGCGTTGTCTTCCCGCGGTTAATCAGCAAGTGATCTTAAAACTCAGCGTTCGTTCGCATGAAGTTAAAATATTTCCGTTCCCACATCCAGAGTTAATTATTTCCCTGTCTCTCGTTCAGCCATGCCGAAGATTTATCGGGCGGTCTCCAGTTGGCCACTGAACACGGAAATATGATACTCTGAGAACCACTGTCGTTTCGACTAAGCGAATAAATCGTATAGACGTCCTTAAAGAAATAACTTTAAGTGCCTAGATAGAATTTGGGATCGTATGACAGGACTATTAATGAAGACTTGAAAAACAGCTAAAGAAACGAACGCAGGTGCAAATATTTCGTAGAGAAAACAGACAAAATGGGAAAGAATAGAAAAGTAAGGAATTTTAAAATAATCTTAGACGAAGCCTTCGAGCACTCTGTGACACAGGCGCATGCGCGATTTAGTAGGGGGTTAAACGAGATTTCCGATCTGGAGGTCGAACGAAAAATGTCAGAGGGTCAAGACGTGTTTTCGACGTCTTTGTGTTTCAGCTTCATGCCTGGGGAAATGGAAAACCTCTGTGGATAGACTTAGAAGTATTTGAAGATATTCCCCGATGATAGTGATATATTTATTACGTCTCGGAGACGTGTATGTGTGTGTGTTATTAGTGCATTCTGATGGTCTATCAAGGTAAATGGACATTTTGTTATTCTCCTTGCCTATCAGTGTCGCACCACATATATTTGTCAGCTCATTGACTTTTCTCAGGGTCGGAAAGCATCTAACAGTTTTTTATGAGCGTAGGGCTTGTGTACGCCCAGGAAACATTGCATGTTGATGCATCCCGCTGTTTCAGCGGTAATATATTATAGACAAGGTCTGACCCACCTTGCCTGCCGGTCACAGAGGCTAGTTAAACTTATAGGCCTGCTACCTTAAGGCCTGTTGCATGCAACCAACACATCTGATGAACTCATGTCAGGAAAGAGTTGTTAACTCGTGTATCAACACCCGCGAGCAATGCGGGGTATTTTTGCTGAGGCTTGTTTGGAAGGGAACTTAGATTGTGGTCAACAATCGTGCTTAGGCCCAGCTTACTGACTTGTGATATATGATGCGATCCATGTACTATCGTCATGTTTACATGTTCCTGAGTCTTATTAAATGATCATGTCTACAACGTTCCTGAGTCTTGTTAAATGATCATGTCCTGATGTCGTCGTACTACATTAAAGCTTGTGAAAAGTCAGTTGCTGTTCCAAACTTCACTGACTTATACTTGTGATAGAGTGAGTGCTGAGCCAATGTTCAGAACTGTACACCCATTCGCGTATGTCATCTCTACACTCTCACTCCATGTCAACACTGCACTTTGCCAGCGCTTCAACATAACTGAAACAGGCTGACGTACATTCACTTGTACTGCACTGCTTGGTTTGACCTGACCTCTACACTCACATACACAGTGCTGTACTCTTTATATTGTCAACAAGTAAACAGTCATCTGCTTTATGATAAGGTATCTTGTGATGGCCAGAATTCACACCTTATCAATGTGGTGGAACCAGCTAGATGGGGCTATTGGCTCTATTGTCAAGTCACTGCTGCTGTTTAGAAGGTCAAGTCACTGCTGCTGTTTAGAAGGTCAAGTCACTGCTGCTGTTTAGAAGGTCAAGCCACTGCTGCTGTTTAGAAGGTCAAGTACCGTTCCCATTATCACGATTGCAGTTCAGAAGTTCGATTGTCGTTACCATTGTCGCTGCTGTTGTTGTCAAGTTCAAATTCTTGGAACATTGTTGTTGTTAGAAGCAAGTACAGAAAGCTCTTTTCACCGTTGGATCTTCGCGATCTTAGAATGCTGAACACTGTACCTCTTCATTGTTCATAGACGATAGGAGTGCATCATAAGATAAGTGGCATGTATTTTTGTTGTGATTTGTGCCATTATAGTGTGTAATTGAGCCTTCCCTTTACACAACGTTTGTTTACATGTTTCTTCTTGTGTTACATGTTGTTTATATGTCATTGCTATGTTTATTTTCAGCGGGTCGGTTGGGTAGGTGACTATTATAAGGTATACCACGTCATAGAGGTCTTATAATAGCGATCAGTAGGAGCAATTTTCTTAATTGAAAATTTGCATGCAACATTTGTTGCTATTTTCGTTAGTTGTGACGAGCTGTAATTCGTTGTTATTGGTAATATTTTTCTGTTTTTCAGTTTTGTTTTGATTTGTTTGTATTTGTAGGTCTCATCTTTCTTCCGTTTAGTTTGTTTTACAACTTTATGTTTATACACGGTGATGTCATTGATTTGTGATAGTTTTTGCAGTTATCATCACATACTTTGTGATATTTCCTTTAGTTTTGCATTATAATTTATTTGATTTCTGCAAACGTTATCGTATTGTCCTTGATGTTTGTTGTTTGTTTACATTAGTCATTGTTGTTATACACTGTTTCTATATATAGTTGATCATATTTAGTACACTTAGGATAAAAATGATTGATGGTGGTATTATTATAAAGATGTTTATACAAGTTCTTTGCTAAAAGACTTGTCATCCTCAAAGATTGAGACAAGGTGAAATATATATGCAAGTACTTTATAAAAAAGACTTGTGCCCACAGTGATTGAAATATAAAGGTATTATTTTCCACAGGTACTTAAGTGATTATTTGTTACATTATAAACAAGGTAACCATACAAAGTCTTTGCCAAAGACTTGTCCCAACTGAGGTTGGTATATAAATCGTATTATTATTTCAGGTGGTAATAACATAATATTAGACATAATGTCTACACTGGAATACTTTACTTGGCAAGGAGAATCCCTTGGTATGACTGATGAGGAAGTTGAGAAATTCGCACGTGTCGAATATGCCACGGCTCAAAACTTTGAGGTGTCTCGAGTACAATATTTCATTGAACTAGGGATCTGAAGTAAGAAAGCTTCAAGATGAGAGAAAAATCCAAATGGGGAAGGAACATGAAGAAAAACTCTTAACTATGGAAGTGAATGAACATAAGCTAGCAGATGAGATGAGTTTTTCTCAATCCGAACAATGGTTAGAAGGTGAGATGAGCTTGGCTCAATACGAACAATATAGGAAAGAACAGTCTCTTGATAAGGAGCTAAACCAAGTCAAAAATGGACTATGAGAAATTAAAGATTGAAGCTAAAGAGTCGACATGAGGATGACTTACGTAAAGCAAACTTAGAACTTGCTAGTGTGCAAGAAATGTGTTGCAAAGTAAAAGCTCAGGCGAGACAAAACAAGAAGTCTTATGAAGAGACAATTCTGGAGTTAAGAAGTGAAGTGAATCTTTTGCAAAATACTGCTATAAAGAAGAATAAGGAATCTCTGGAAGAGATTAATGAGTTTAAGAATAGCAAGGATAGTGAGATTCAGTCTTTACAACTGGAGTTAACACAGTTGAGAGCGAATAAAGAAAAGGATGAGAAAGTTGATGAACTTATGACTACTCATCATAGTGCTATGGAAGCACTCAAACTCGAACTGGTTCAGGAGAAGGCTAAGGTCTTAAAAACTACGTCTCAGATGACAAAGTTGAGAAAGGATCTCAGAGATGGAATTGCTAAAGAAAAAACTTTTACTTCTGAGTTACACGACTTGAGATTAGATTATAACAGGGAAATTAAAACCAACGAGAAAATGCATAAAGCCCTTGCTAGGCAAAAAGCTATCTCAGAAGTAGAAATTGCAAAACTTCAAAAAAGAGTTGATGGTCTGTTAGATATTGTTTTGTACAATAGGATATTATCTACTTCCAAGGGGAATAGATTTAAACACAAACCTGATGGTCAATATGTTAATGCAAAGAGTCAGCGACATGCCACTCAATGCTAGTAAGTAACATTAAACAATAACGTGAATAAATCTTTTCGTGGCAGATATAGTTTCCCACACGTGATAAAAACGATGCTGCCTGTAATGGGAGTTGGCGTCAAGCCAACAAAAGTAATCCGACTGTAGTGGTTCAGTCCTGATAAGGTGGCATCAGAAAACAAAACCTATTAGTACTCATTCCCAGAATGGTATCATTATGTGCTAAAAACAAAAAAAATGCTACCATTCTGGTTACTTGTCATACTCAGCCCAAGCAGTATGATACATCTGTTAAGCACATTGCCACAGGCAAAAATAACAACAATTTGGCTAGGAAAGATAATCGTGATTATGAACAGCGCCAAGGGCGTTCATCACGTGGTAATTTTCCTTCTTCAAGTAATTGGAGACAATTTAAAGGTCCACAGAATTTTGGTTCCAATATTTATAGGAACTTTGGAAAGGTGACTCCAATAGAGGTTGTCAACCTTGTGGTAATTTTTCCTGGAGACAAAAAAATCCATCACAAAGATATTTTGACCAAAGAGAAAATAACGATCGCAACTATGCTAATTGGAGGTCAAATAAGAGCAATGGTCTTAATAGAGATAATAATTGGGATAGATCTCAACATGACACTACTAGACTATTGTGTCCTAGTTTTCCTAATTTACTTTGAACCTTATAACAATACTTTACTACATATACATATCTGCACATCTATTCTCACTATTGGTGAATTCATAGTATTATACTGTGTGATTGCCTTTCTCTGTTTCCATCTTTGGTATAGCAGGGAAGGTTTAAGGCTCACAGTATAATGGCCGTAATATCACTCGGCCACAGTATAGTTAAAAATTTATATTTCATTATTGTATATTACAAAAATCTTACGGTTGTCAAATAGAATTGTATTCTTTGTATTCTCTTAGCGAGTCATTGATGTTCGCAGAGAAGCAGTACATTATGCCAACCAGGAAGTTTTGAGATGTGCTTACTTACACTTCGGATGTTACAGTAGATGTGCCCTCTCAGTCTAGGATCTGGAATTCATTGTTCATTCGTAGTAATATTATGTATAAGATTATGACAAAAATATTGTTGTATATTAACATGAAGTAATCTTTATGTTGCTATTTGTTTGTATATCTAAAGTGGTATATTTAGATTATAACACCGCTATTCTTGATGATGTTGTGATGTATAGATTTGAAGATAAGTTACTTGATATCAGATAAGATTATATATATGTAACTTTTGCTATATTATAATTATGCCAGCATTATGATGTACGTTGGTGGCTCCTCCCTGGAATAGTATACTTAGAGAAATATTTTCTCTAATGAAATTTACTTTCACCAAATGCTCCATGCATCGACTTAGCCTCACATTGGGCATTATGTTATATTTGTGATACTAGTCATCCGCGCATCATTCGTGCGTTATGAGCCTGTTGTAGCTTGCTCTCGGATGTTCTGTTTTAAAAAAAAAAAATTTCATTTTGTTTCCCGGGAGGTGCGGTAAACTGTAGCGTGCAGTTTCGCGCTGTGTATAATATTCTGCTTTAATGAAAATGTCTATATTAATTTTGATTCATGACCTAAAGGATATCACCCAGGATTTTACTGGGAGGAGTATTTAACAGTGGTTGTCTGTCCACTGGTTTCAACTTACCGGTTTAAAATGAGAACCGAGGTTTAGTTGCATGTCCATATTTGGGCTTATGGCTAACTTTTCTAGGAATGTTTTTTTGCAAACTGGAGCTTAGGTCTTAACTCATGACCATATAAGGCTTCAATGGTCAGTCTTTACCTGGAATGTGTTGAAACACTGCGTTTGAGTTTCGCTCAAGGAATGCGTAGCGTCCAGGCGCATGCGCGATTTAGTAGGGGGTTAAACGAGATTTCCGATCTGGAGGTCGAACGAAAAATGTCAGAGGGTCAAGACGTGTTTTCGACGTCTTTGTGTTTCGGCTTCATGCCTGGGGAAATGGAAAACCTCTGTGGATAGACTTAGAAGTATTTGAAGATATTCCCCGATGATAGTGATATATTTATTACGTCTTGGAGACGTGTATGTGTGTGTGTGTTATTAGTGCATTCTGATGGTCTATCAAGGTAAATGGACATTTTGTTATTCTCCTTGCCTATCAGTGTCGCACCACATATATTTGTCAGCTCATTGACTTTTCTCAGGGTGGGAAAGCATCTAACAAATTTTTATGAGCTTAGGGCTTGTGTACGCCCAGGAAACATTGCATTTTGATGCATCCCGCTGTTTCAGCGGTAATATATTATAGACAAGGTCTGACCCACCTTGCCTGCCGGTCACAGAGACTAGTTAAACTTATAGGCCTGCTACCTTAAGGCCTGTTGCATGCAAGCAACACATCTGATGAACTCATGTCAGGAAAGAGTTGGTTAACTCGTGTATCAACACCCGCGAGCAATGCGGGGTATTTTTGCTGAGGCTTGTTTGGAAGGGAACTTAGATTGTGGTCAACAATCGTGCTTAGGCCCAGCTTACTGACTTGTGATATATGATGCTATCCATGTACTATCGTCATGTTTACATGTTCCTGAGTCTTGTTAAATGATCATGTCTACAACGTTCCTGAGTCTTGTTAAATGATCATGTCCTGATGTCGTCGTACTACATTAAAGCTTGTGAAAAGTCAGTTGCTGTTCCAAACTTCACTGACTTATACTTGTGATAGAGTGAGTGCTGAGCCAATGTTCAGAACTGTACACCCATTTGCGTATGTCATCTCTACACTCTCACTCCATGTCAACACTGCACTTTGCCAGCGCTTCAACATAACTGAAAACAGGCTGACCTACATTCACTTGTACTGCACTGCTTGGTTTGACCTGACCTCTACACTCACATACACAGTGCTGTAACCCTTTATATTGTCAACAAGTAAACAGTCATCTGCTTTATGATAAGGTATCTTGTGATGGCCAGAATAACACCTTATCATGAAAGTGAAAAATACTAAGGAAAAATGGGTATGGGTCTGACCAAAGTTAAGTTTTCTTGTTGTTTATTATCACTAAACAGTTTACAACATCAAGTTAACCAAAGGTATCAAGAAAATCATTTACATATAGAGGAAATAAAGAAGAATGGTGCGCCTTTGACGTATAAAGGAAAATAACCCAAAGAAAATATTAACCCAAAGAAAATATTAAGCCAAAGAAAGTATTAACCCAAAGGTTGAAAGTTCGCACTAGGTTTACAGAATAATAAGATTGGTACAATATATGACCAAATAAAGTAAAAAAAATCAAACCACCAACAATTAATAGATAATTTCCAGCAACCATAAAATCAACACACACTCTCTCATTCATGTTGCCACCTCTCACACTCTTACCTGCTAATCAGGTACAGAAGGCAAACACTTGCATTAACATATGCCCTTCTTTTCCCCACCTACTGTGTTTTTCAAATCGTGACTGACCGGAGTTTGTTAGGCAAGTCTATTTATAGTCTGACCTCGGACGTAAGAGATGGAACTCCCGAGGAATGCAATAACTATCAAAAAAGATGGGTACCGTTTGGCCTTTTGTACAATGTAGGAAAACTACTTTTTAAATTATCTTCGTTATTTCTGATGCGATTTTAGTCATTTAAAGCTTACATTATACTTGAAATTAGGCTTTACATATTTATATAATAACTTTTTTGGTTACTACTTGCATTTTCTGTAATGCATAGTTTAAACAGCTAAACTTAGGCCAACCTGAAGCTTCTAAAGCATTTAACCTAAGATTTATCCCGTCCTATAATAGTATTAGTAAAAGTATTACTACTTACGGGTAGAGTAACATCCCTAATATTGTTTTGATAACCTCTGCCAAGTGGTACTTCTTCCATACTGCTGTAGTAAAATTCCGAAGTTAATCATGTTACACAAATAGGGTCTTGCCATCTTTATTTTCCCAGCAGTTGTAAACACAGGACCAAGAAAGCGTTTTCATTGGTCGGTGTATTTTATCTTTTTACAATGTATGGCGCGCCGTAGGGCCAGAGTTATTAGAATTCGTGTTGTGAAACAGACGTCATTTCACGACACAGGTATACACCACTTGTGGGCTGTTAAAATAATATTTATGGATTTAGTAAGTCCAGTAGTTAAATTACAGTCACACCGTATAATCGGTTAGTATACACTTCTAACATGAAATGGAATAAGGAAACGAAAAAAAGACCGCTGGTCGGCTACTTGAGGATCAGGTCTGCGAAAAAATACAAGAAACATTTGTGGGAAAATGCTACCACTCTATTCATTCATAACCCTCCACTCCCAAAGGAGCATAGGCCTTCAACAAACACATGCCAAGTCCGTGTCCGTTATTTTTGTGTGTTATTTCCCATTGATCTGAAGTCTGTAAGATAGTTACTCCCGTGTGTGATGTTCCTAGGCTAAAATGTGCGTTTCGTAAACCGAGTAGTGTTGTGATGCGGTTAGCGTTAATTCGTCATTAACCAGGGTTTCTTGTAGAACAATAAAGTCTGGTTTATATGTGTGTATTAAGGCTACGATTTTATTTGTCTTATTTTTGAGACCTCTCACAATGAGAGTTATAACGTTTAAACTGTTTGTCATTGTAGTGGGCGCTGTGAGAAGAATTAATTTTGTTGTGCTTATTTAAACCTAATTTTCTTGTACATCGTATAATACAAAGGTTCGAAAAGATAAGGGCATGAAAACAAAACATTACATTCAGACACCTACATATACAAGGGGCTTGACATAAGTCTTGCTCCTGACCATGAAGTACCATGACGGAGTCACAGGAGGAAGATGAAACTCGCCACATTTAAATTTCATCATATTTGCACTGAATGTGTGAAGTACGCGTTTGTTTCTTCAATGGGTTTTCCAGCTACGGTGCACGGCGCAATGTACCCTATTGACTGGATCTGCTGCTCTAAAGATTTGACAAAACAATTGAAAAGAAGGAGACCAGAGCTGTGGTAAAATTTCTGATGTTTCAGGGAAAAACACCTACAGAAATACACAGGGAGATGGAACCAGTGTTTCGTGATTCTTGTCCTCGGTAAAAAACTGGTGTCAACAGTTTAATTTCAGCTCCCCAACACCTGTCAAGCCGAAAGCGCAGAAATCTGCAGGAAAAGTGATGCTGACTGTTTTTTGGGACGCCAAAGGTGTCCTGTTGAAAGATTATCTCCCTCGTGGCAACACAGTTAATGGACAGTCATATGCAGATCTTCTCACCAAACTAAGAAAGGTTGTGACCAGGAAACGAGGGATAATGCGCACTCAAAATCTTCCTTTGCTTCAAGACAACGCGCCCTCTCACAAAGCACGGGTTGTGCAGCTAGCTGCCAACGATTTGAATATTGAAATTCTTCTACACCCACCATATTCTCCAGATTTTGCTCCATCAGACTTTTTTCTATTCCCAAATCTTTAAAAACTGCTAAAAGGAAATCATTTTGACAGCGATGAAGAAGTTATCCTGGGATGTGATGACTGGTTTAGTTTGAAAAATAGGGTGTTTTACTCCCAAGGTCTTTTCAAGGTCAAGCAGAGATGGCAGAAGTGTGTCAATTCAGACGGTGGCTATATTGAAAAGGAATAAACACTATACAAAATTTCAGCTCTCTGTGACATGTCCTTCATGGTCAGGCCCAAGACTTATGTCAATCCCTTGTATACGTATGCATACATATCTAACTATGTTAACTATGTATCTCATTCATTCATAACCCTCCACTCCCAAAGGAGCATAGGCCTTCAACAAACACATGCCAAGTCCTCCTGTCACGTGCCATCATCTCAAGTTCTTTCCATGTTCTCCTCATCATTTTCACCTCTGTTTCCAACTCTCTTCTCCATGTACTTCTTGGTCTTCCTCTGCCTCTCTTGCCCTGCGGGTTCCAGAACAAGGACTGCCTTGTAATGCTATCAACAGGTTTCCTCAGTGTGTGTCCTATCCATCGCCATCGTCTTCTTCTCATCTCTTGTTCCACTGGCACTTGTCTAGTTCTTGTCATCAGTTCTACGTTGGTAACCTTGTCATACCATTTTAATCCCTCTATTCTACGCAAGCACCCATTTATGAAAGTCTGTAGCTTTTTGGTTGTTGTCTTTGTTGTTCTCCATGTCTCAGAGCCATACAATAGGACTGACTTCACATTTGAGTTGAAGATTCTTATTTTCGTGTTGGATCCTATTTCTCTTGATCTCCATATATTTCCCAATGCAATGAAAGCTCCTCTTGCCTTTTGTATTCTTATTTTGATATCGCTGTCTGTCCCTCCAACTTTGTCTATATTACTGCCAAGATACGTATATGATTCTACATCTTGTATTGGTGTTTCTTCAAGTTCAACCCTATTATCATTACCTGCATTTATTCTCATTATTTTTGTCTTTTCCCTGTGTATTTTCAGACCCAATTGCTGTGACCTCTCATCGAGTGTTTTCAATTTGTCCTGCATCTGATTACGGTTATGGGACAGAAGAGCCAAGTCATCAGCAAAATCCAGATCATCCATCCAACTGCTTAGTCAGAGTCCACTGGATTCCATTTCTGTTGTGTGTTGTCGATGATCTCATAACCCAATCTATTGCCAGCAAGAAAAGAAATGGAGACAAGAGGCATCCCTGTCGCACTCCTGTTCTTATCCCAAATGGTTCTGTAAGCTGTCCTTCATGAAGAACTCTGCATGTCATGTCTTCATATGTTTTCTTTATTAAATTAATGATCTTCAGGGGAACTCCATAATGCCTCATCAATTTCCAAAGTGATTCTCTGTCTACACTGTCAAATGCCTTTTCGTAGTCCATAAATCCGATGTATAGTGGTGAATTCCATTCCAGACTTTGTTCAACTATTATTCTCAAAGTGGCTATCTGGTCTGTACATGATCTGTTTTGTCGAAAACCTGCTTGTTCATCTCTCAATTTCTTGTCTATCGACTCTTTTAATCTCTCAAGGATAATCCTGTTTAATACTTTTCCTGGCACTGATAGTAACATTATTCCTCTATAATTTGTGCACTCTTGTAAATTTCCCTTCTTAGGCAACTTAACCAGATATCCTTCCTTCCATTCTGCTGGTATCTCTTCCTTTTCCCAGACTTTACCAAGTAATTTATATAACATCTCTGTAGCCGTGTCGATATCTGCTTTGATGGCCTCTGCTGGAATGCCATCAGGTCCAGACGCTTTTCCATCTCTTAGAAGCTTTATGGCTTTCTTTATTTCTTCCTTCGTTGGTCTTTCACCGTTAATTTGTAGCTCTTCTTCTGCTGGCTGGATGTCCAGCGGGTTTTGTGGAGCTGGTCTATTGAGAAGGTCCCCAAAATATTCTGTCCACCTCTTCATTTGCTCTTGTATATTGCTGAGCAGTTTCCCATTCTTGTCTTTTATGAGACAACTTGTTTGCTTGTATTTCCCTGCTAACTTCTTTCTGCTGCTATGCAGTTCTCTCATATTTCCTTTGGCTGCAGCATCTTCTGCCTCTCTTGCCAACTCCTCAATATACTTCCTCTTGTCTCTTTTTGATACTTCTTTTTACTTCTTTGTTTGCTTCTGTGTACACTTCTTGAGCCTTGGCTTTGGAACTTCTGGTTTTGCTTGTGTTTAACTCTGCTTTCTTGTTTTTCCTGTCTTTTATCTTATTGATGGTTTCTGTTGTTATCCATGCTTTTTGTTGTCTTTCCCTTTTCCCCAGTATTTCTTCACATGTCTCCTTCCATACCGTTTTGACCTGCTGCCAATAGTCTTCTGTATTCTCTACATCTTCCAGCTGTTGGAGCACTTGGAATTTGTTGGATACTGTGACCGCAAATTTGTCTCTTGTTTCTTGATTTCTTAGCTGTCCTACATTAAACTGTTGTCTATAATTTTGCATTGTTGCATATCTCTTGAGTTTCATTTTACTTTGGCTATCAGAAGATGGTGATCTGATGCCACATCTGCTCCTCTATATACCTTTACATCCTGCAATGATGATCTAAACTTCTTGTTTATGCATATATGATCAATCTGATTTTCTGTTCTATGGTCTGGTGATATCCATGTTGCCTTGTGTATTCTCTTATGTGGAAACATGCTTCCTCCTATAGCCAGTTGATTTGAAGCACAGAAGTTTGCGAATAGTTCTCCATTTTCATTCATTACTCCTAGCCCATGTTTTCCCATGACTTCTTCAAATCCAGTATTGACTGTACCTATCTTTGCATTCATGTCACCCATCAAAATTGTGGTGTCTCTTCTTTTTACTTTATCCATAATTTCCTGTAGTTTAGTATAAAATGCTTCTTTCACAGACTCTTCTTTGTCATTAGTTGGTGCATAACATTGGATGACATTTACATGAATTTTCTTTTTAGCTGTTTTGAAAGTAGCTGTTATTATTCTGGGTCCAACAGCTTCCCATTCAATGAGTGCTTTCTGTGCTTCTTTAGATAACATAAGAGCTACCCCTTCACTGTGGTGTGAAGTTTCGTCTTCATGTCCTGAGGACAGCACCAATTCACCTGTGATGAGTTTCTTCCTGTCTACCCTCTTCCACTTTGTTTCACACATTCCCAGAACCTCGATTTTGTATTCCCTCATTTCTGCTGCTACTTGCGCCACTTTCCCTTGTTCGTTTAATGTCCGAACATTCCAGGTGCCAAATCTGGAAGTTCTCCTAGAAGAAAGAAGGTTAGTCAGCAACACAGACTCCTTTCGGCTTTCTTTGTGTTGCATCATACGCCTCCCCGCGAGAGGACCTTCCCCTGTCTTGGATGGCTGTGTTTTATTTCCTTTATTTGACTTGTCCATATTTGTTGAAGTTTTTTGTGGTTTAAATTTTTTTTTACAGGATGGGGTAACCGGCCCCATGCCCAACCCTCCTTAGTCGCCTTCTACGACATGCCTGGCAGGGGACAGTGTTACTATTCTTTGCTCCCCTTTCGGGCCCCGGTGACACACGGGTGAACTATGTATCTACTCATTCATATATCTACACAAAGTTAGTGTGTCATAAACGGAAATGTGGATGTATGATGATAAATCAGTAGTAATGTTTTTAAATGTTCGCGAGTTCCCTTTCTGTCTGTTCACATCGTCCACGTTACAAACAGTGTTCTTAAGAGGGAGTTCGTTATGCATGTTTCAGAAGGTCAGGCTTTTTGTGAATGAGTTTCCCTCGTCATCTATCCTTAAGGCAGTATCATCAAAACTCAAGAAGTAGGGATATTTTCTTTGAAAGGTGTGTCTAGAGGAGAATCGCTTGAACTATTATTGTGCTGTTGTTTGTTTGGGTTACTGATGCTGGTCTCCGGAATGGATTGGGGAGGTGGCTGTGTTGTTCTTCTGATCTTCACCGGTTTGGGTTTTTTTATATTTTATTTTCTCTTGTTAATAAACACTGTGAGATTGTCATTGCTAGTATTTTCAGAGTCCGTAATGTTGTTTATGTTCTCTGAAGAGTTGCTGGCAACTGGCGGGAAGGTTGTTTGTTTTATTTGTGTCGATGGTAAAGATTGTAACGGTTCTTCAGTTTGTCCCGTGACAGAAGCTGTGCTGAGAGTCGCCGCCTAGGTTTTTTTTTTTTTGGGGGGGGGGGGGAAGGGTAAGGAACGACCTGGGATAGTGACGAAGATTTTCTGGTGTTCCTTCTCCTGTCCGCGTGATTGCAATTTCATGTTTATATAATGGGGAATGTCTCTAGTTGGATTATACATGAAAGCCCACTTATCTGAGGCGTTTTGAAGCTGAATGCTTTCAGCTTCTTTATCGCCCGTGATAGATGTGACAATAGCAAGAACTGCTTCTTATTTAATCGTTGGGTGTAGCCAGTGCAACACACCCTTTGATTTCTCCTTTTCCTGATGCTCAATAATGATAGACATTTGTGGGTTAGCCCACTCAAATTTCTTTCCATGTAAGTTTTGGTAATGGGTGATGTGTGCTGACGTAGTCAATGTGGCATACCACTTCGTAGGATTGTCAACGTGATACAGGGTTGCGATGCCGCTTGGGCCGACACTTTAAAAAAAAATCTAGATACCTCTTCTGGGGCTCAAAGTGGGGTCTATTGACTTTATTTAGTAGAATGTGTGAATTGTATGTGATCCCGGCCCTGGCTAAGACACTTTGATCTTAGCCAAAAGGCCGAGAAGCTTGGGCCGACACTTATAACTCTATATAATATATGGAAATTATCATTGAGAGTCACGGGACCATATAAGTATTGTTGTATAATTTTTCATAATGCACACTTTTTGTCTTATATTATTTTGTAAAGTACCTGGATCTATTTAATACATGTAAGTAAAAACTTTATTTAATTTAGTATTTGTTTTCTTGGTAAGTTGTTACCCTTGCAAATAAAAAATAATTCTACTTCCCCTTACAAATTTGTGGCAATGCGTAAAGAAATCTGATTTCGCACGCGACCAGTGTTTGTAAATGTCCTCGGTTGTTTCTTCCCTCTGCTGTGTAGTTGTTCAGTTCAACATGGCTTGTAATTATGTCTTGACTCTCTGATAATAGACTCTGTGGCTGTTTGCAGTATCTTTTTGTTTAGGCTTTCAACCATTTTTCTTATTAACTGATGTGTGCGTAAATGTATACGTTTGTTAATACTTTTACAGAACCTTCTATTCTACGCAAGCACCTATTTATGAAAGTCTGTAGCTTTTTGGTTGTTATTTTTGGTTTTCTCCATGTCCCAGAGCGATACAATAGGACTGACTTCACATTTGAGTTGAAGATTCTTATTTTCGTGTTGGATCCGATTTCTCTTTATCTCCATATATTTCCCAATGCAATGAAACCTCCTCTTGCTTTTTGTATTCTTATTTTGATATCACTGTCTGTCCCTCAAACTTTGTCTAAATTGCTGCCAAGATATGTGTACGATTCTACATCTTTTATTGGTGCTTCTTCAAGTTCAACCCTGTTATCATTACCTGCATTTATTCTCATTAATTTCGTCTTTTCCCTGTATATTTTCAGACCCAATTGCTGTGACATCTCATCGAGTGTTGTCAATTTGTCCTACATCTGATTACGGTTATGGGACAGAAGAGCCAAGTCGTCAGCAAAATCCAGATCATCCAACTGCTTAGTCAGAGTCCACTGGATTCCAATTCTGTTGTGTGGTGTCGATGTTCGCATAACCCAGCCTATTGCTAGTAAGAAAAGAAATGGAGACAAGAGGCATCCCTGTCGCACTCCTGTTCTTATCCCAAACGGTTCTGTAAGCTGTCCTTCATGAAGAACTCTGCATGTCATGTCTTCATATGTTTTCTTTATTAAATTAATGATCTTCAGGGGAACTCCATAATGCCTCATCAATTTCCAAAGTGTTTCTCTGTCTACGCTGTCAAATGCCTTTTCGTAGTCAACAAATTCGATGTATAGGGGTGAATTCTATTCCAGTCTTTGTTCAACTATTATTCTCAAAGTGGCTATCTGGTCTGTACATGATCTGTTTTGTCGAAAACCTGCTTGTTCATCTCTCGGTTTCTTGTCTATGGACTCTTTTAATCTCTCAAGGATAATCCTGTTTAATACTTTTCCTGGCACTGATAGTAACATTATTCCTCTATAATTTGTGCACTCTTGTAAATTTCCCTTCTTAGGCAACTTAACCAGATATCCTTCCTTCCATTCTGCTGGCATCTCTTCCTTTTCCCAGACTTTACTAAGTAATTTATATAACATTTGTGTAGCCGTGTCGATATCTGCTTTAATGGCCTCTACTGGAATGCCATCAGGTCCAGACGCTTTTCCATCTCTTAGAAGCTTTATGGCTTTCTTTATTTCTTCTTTCGTTGGTCTTTCACCGTTAATTTGTAGCTCTTCTTCTGCTGGCTGGATGTTTGGGAGTTTTTGTGGAGCTGGTGTATTGAGAAGATCATCAAAATATTCTGTCCACCTCTTCATTTGTTCTTGTATATTGCTGAGCAGTTTTCCATTCTTGTCTTTTATGAGGCAACTTGTTTGCTTGTATTTCCATGTTAGCTTCTTTGTGCTGCTATACAGTTCTCTCATATTTCCTTTGGCTGCAGCATCTTCTGCCTCTCTTGCCAACTCCTCAACATACTTCCTCTTGTCTCTTTTGATACTTCTTTTTACTTCTTTGTCTGCTTCTGTGTACACTTCTTGAGCCTTGGCTTTGGAACTTCTGGTTTTGCTTGTGTTTAAATCTGCTTTCTAGTTTTTTCTGTCTTTTATCTTATTGATGGTTTCTGTTGTTAACCATGCTTTTTGTTGTCGTTCCCTTTTCCCCAGTATTTCTTCACATGTCTCATTCAATACAGTTTTGATTTGCTGCCAATAGTCTTCTGTATTCTCTACATCTTCCAGCTGATGGAACACTTGGAATTTGTTGGATATTGTGACCGCAAATTTGTCTTTTGTTTCTTGATTTCTTAGATGTCCTACATTAAATTGTTGTCTATAATTTTGCATTGTTGCATATCTCTTGAGTTTCATTTTTACTTTGGCTATCGGAAGGTGGTGATCTGATGCCACATCTGCTCCTCTATATACCTTTACATCCTGCAATGATGATCTAAACTTCTTGTTTATGCATATATGATCAATCTGATTTTCTGTTCTATGGTCTGGTGATATCCATTTTTCCTTGTGTATTCTCTTATGTGGAAACATGCTTCCTCCTATAGCCAGTTGATTTGAAGCACATAAGTTTGAGAATAGTTCCCCATTTTCATTCATTATTCCTAGCCCATGTTTTCCCATGACTTCTTCAAAGCCGATGTTGACTGTACCTATCTTTGCATTCATGTCACCCATCAAAATTGTGATGTCTCTTCTTTTTACTTTTTCCATAATTTCCTGTAGTCTAGTATAAAATGCGGGACCCAAAAAAACTTGTCTCTATACCTAAATTGTGAACTGTTTTACTATCTCGTCTGCTGGTGTCACTACACAGCCAGCCACGCTGTGATCAAGTGTTGGGTATCCCCACTAACTTGACAGTTTCAATGTGTTACCGCGTGTGGGGTCGATACATTGGTTCTTTATGTTCAAATTCGGCTGGAAAAGGTAGAATATTTCATTACAATATTAGTTTTAAATACAAGGTCTTGAGTGTCTAATTTGTTAAGTGCAGTTAAGTGTTGACGATAGTCCAGAAACCTAACTTCACAAACAAAATTATCTTACTTACTTACTTAGTCGTTCCCCTTCTACCGTGAGGTGTAGAGGTTTGGAAGAGAGAGCGCCAGACTATCCTATCGGCTGTCTTCCTCCTGGCCTGGTTTCATTCTAGTCCTCGATCCTTCAAAGATTGTCTAATGTTGTCCTCCCAGCGGACTCTGGGTCGTCCTCGGGGTCTGGATCCTTGGCTCTTTGTTTCCCATGCTTGTCGTGGTATCCGATCTTCTCCCATTCTGCAGACATGGCCAAACCATCTTAATTGGGACTGTTCTACTTGGGTCTGCAGGGGGTAGGATTTAAGGCCTTGACGTATCGTTTGGTTGCGTACCATGTCTCTTCTTGTTATTTCAACCACCTTCCTCAGATACCTCATTTCTGAGGTTTGGATCTGGCTTTTATGGGTTGTAGTCATTGCCCATGACTCGCATCCGTATGTCAAGACTGGGACATAGGTGGAGCGGTATACAGCCATCTTCGTTTTCTTACCAACCTCTCTCTTGCTGAGGAATCCTCGATTTATGGCCTGAAAAAGTCTCCCAGCTGCTGCTTTTCGAGTGGCCAACTCTTCTTTGATGCCTCCCTTTCGGTCTATAATAGCTCCGAGGTATTTAAAGTGGTCGACCTGCTCCAGGACCTGTTCTCCCAGCTTAATCTGATGTTTTCTTTCTTCTCGTGATATCACCATGGATTTTGTTTTAGAGCTGCTTATGACCATCCCTCTCTTCTCCAGCTCTTCCTTCCAGACTTGCAGGTTGGATTGGAGATGTGCCTCTGATTTAGCAATCAGGGCAACATTATCAGCAAATGCCAGCTCCGAAATATAGACCTGTCTCATCTTCCAGTACCCCACTGAATACTTTCTTGTTCTCTCTTTACATGCCTTGATGACGTCGTCCATAAGGAGTATGAAGAGGTAAGGTGATAGGATATCACCTTGTCTTACACCAGTGGTGGTCCTGAACTCTTCCGACTTATGGTTTGCTGTCCTCACATAATTTCTGCAAGACTTGTAGAAGCTCTGTATAGCATGAATCAGAGGTGCTGGAATATTCTTCCTTGCCAAACAGTCCCAAAGTTTGCTCCAGGGGACCCTGTCAAACGCCTTTTCCAGATCTATGAAACAAAGATGCATCTCACTCTTATACTCAAGGGCCTTTTCACTCGGCTGTCTGATTGTGAAGATTAGGTCTTATGATGGCAATCTCCCAATATTTTGGTTTGTCCTTGTTGCACCACGCTGCCTGTAGGACCCTTAGGAGTAATAGGTCGCCTTATGCTCCCATGTACTTAACCATTTCTGGTGTTATACCATCATGCCCTTCTGCTTTGCACATCTTGATTTTCTCCAGTGCTGCCTTCAGTTCTTCCATCTTTATGTCATCTTCACCACCATTGGTTGTCTCTTCTGTGCTAGTGGTTATCATTTCTGATGCTTGACCTTGCTAACCATCAAGGAGTTCTGAGAAATATTCTTTCCATCTTTCCATTACTTCCTTTGGGGCATTAAGCAATTTGCCTTGCTTGTCCTTTATAAATTTGAGAGGGCATTGTTTTTCCTTCCTCGTGTTCTTTAAGGTCTTATAGAACAATTTCTGGTTTTCTTGCGCATCTTTTTCTAGCTTTTCTTCAAATTCTTCCCAAGACTTTTGTTTTGCTGCTAGCACCTTGTTCTTTGCTTCTGTTCTGAATGTCACATATTCTCTATATTTCTCTATTTGTTCCTTCTGTGATTTTAGACTCCTAAGTATTGTTTCCATGCCATTTTCTTCTCTCCTTATTTTCTCTTTGACTTCCTCTGTCCACAAGGTGTTCTCTTTCTCTTGTTCCAAGTCGGACTTCACCACATGCTTCTGCAGCAGCTGTCTTTAGGATGTCCTTGAATTTAAGCCCGATTGTTTCCAAAG
>JAMPIV010011762.1:92500-193238 GCA_024509875.1 Oreohelix idahoensis | reverse complement strand
GCTCCTGTATGCAATCATACATATTCTATAGTTTTACACCTCTCCTTACAGTCTATCACATGGTAGATCAATCTTTAGCGGGCGATTTTGCCTCATGGTCCGCTTTAGACCCACTCATGCCCAGACAATATTATTATTTCACATTCAATTTTATTTACATAAAATACAGGTTAATCAATGTCAAACTTACCACAATTTTCATGAAATATACACATAGACGATGACTGACACAGTTTCGCTCTGTTTTATTGCCCAGCGCTGCTTAGACTTGTATTTTAAAGCACAACCCGTTATGTGCCGGGGAAGTGGACGGGAACGGCACCAAATCAAGTAAGAAGTGACCGGGCTTGTCACGGTGACAAATCAGTCTATGTGAAAGGGGAGAATGGGGTGAATCTTTTATCAATGTTCATCCTGTTGTTTTAACTGGCGACCTGCCAGAGAATGGTGATTACAAACAGGAAACATAACCCAGGTAGTTCTTTATGGAACTCGTAACTGTGTTTATGTTTTTGGCTGCATGACGGTCAAAAATAAGGTAACATTCTTTTCTCATTACCTGATTAAACAAACGACACTCCCTACTGACTATTCAGAAATAAGGTCAAGCTTGGACTAAATATGGAATTGTCTAAACCTATTTAAGTGTCTTTTATCTTCTGCAACTTCATTACTAGTTTCCTAAATACAAGTGCTTCCAATGGTATACCAACCACGTCATCCTCAAGACATAACACACAGCCCATCGAACCTCTACAAGATGGGTCCAAACCCAAAATCACTGCCTCGCACGTCCACGTGCCTAAACCAACTCACTTAAACCCCCTTCTCTCAACCATCACTTCCGATCCTAACTAGTGGCAATTCTACCCCAAGTTTCGATGACGTCATTCCTGAACACATTAATAAATCACTCATAGAATTATGTTGGCTAGTGCTATTACCACTAACTAAGACCCGCCTTCCAAAAACTTCAATGTTTAATCTTGCTACGTATTCTTACCCAAACTATAAATTACGTGGCAGCACCATCGTGATAATCTCGCCACTTAACATTCCGCCTACTGTCAACATTACGCCCCGGGGCCACTAACGAGTATCCCGGAAGGAGACACTATATATTCCCTAGCAAAAAAATTTACTAACCAAAACCAAACCATCTTGTTGGATTCATGATTATCCCCACCCTTACATCATTTCAGAAGGGCCTACCAATAAACCAATAGATTGGAATAATGGAATAACACAAACAACCCTGCACAATTCCCACCACACACATCGATCATAGACAGGGGTAGGGACTGATGAGACAAAAACATAAACGAGGGCACACCTGGACCACACCCACCACTATGAGGCGTTCTGGTAGTCTACCACTAAGTACTAAATAATATGGCCAAACAACAACATATATATGAGCAACATTAAGAACAGTAACTAACATTCATTACACGAAACTAACACAACGCTATAAGGGTAATCTAGTCCATCACATATCTCTCACAACTTGAGCGAATACATTCCAAAACAAAAACTCACCATGCCAAGCATGTTAACGGTTCGCACGGCAAACAACACTGCCAAACAACCACCAACACAAAACAACAAATATAAAAAAATAATATATCATAAGTCGTGAGCACCAAAAAAGCTTGTCACCATACACTTCACTGAAGTGGAGGGTGAATGAAAAAAATATGAATGGAAACAAATGGAAATAGAACCACAAAACTTGGTGGCAAAGTTATGGGCAAAATGGGTAAGTCCTCATTACAAAAATGACTTGGCCGGTGTAACAATAACCGGCAAACACATGAATGGAATGGAAACATGGTAATCAATGGACAATGGTATAGGAATATAAATGGGCAAATAGTTTAAATCACACATGAATGAGGTGTCGGTGTAACACTAACCGAAAATTTAAACAATCATAATGCAATATGGTGGTCATCATCATAATGCAATCGTGAAATGATGCCAACATTAGTGGCGGGTGAGGGGAGAGATGTAACATTAGTTAATCCACTTTTATTTGGTTAACAACAAGAACTATGTAAACCTTTACTAATAAAATCTGGGCAAAATCTTACGTCAGAAACATGGCAAAAAGAAAAACACAAAAAAATCATAAGGTGTACACAAGATGGTCAAATAATACATACAGTCAGTCAAAACATAATGTGACATAATGACGCTAACAGCGTGTGGTAAAAGGGAACTACATCAACTACAATATATCAGGACTGCAGAGATCTTCTGAGTTTGGTGGATCTCCATCAGCACGTGGATCGAAAGGAAGTCGTGAGGGAAATGTTTTCATCGTACTGTCAGATTCGGCAATGTCTTTTCTTGCAGGACGAAAATGTAACAGCTATCTCCATAAAAAACGGCTGTTGGACTTTCCTATCTAAACGGAAATGTACGTAAAAGTAGTATAACCCAGATGTTCAAGGAATGCGTAAACGATTGGTCTTCACGGTAGCATCAGGATCAAGCAATTCAGGCAGGAGGGTATTGTGTAAGAGACCCGCATCGGAAGACACGACGAAGCAGGTCGACTTCATGCTAAAAAATAATAGCAGGGCAGGAAATGTCAACCTGACCGGAGACGGCATCTGGAGGTAAGTGCAGTTCAATTTGTAAAACATCTTTCAATGGCTTACAATAACAGGCGAGGATCATACTGTGTAGGTTAGAATGTAGGAACAATGGCATGGACTACGGGAAACAACGGGAGGGTCGGGGTGGAGGCTGCGGACTGGTATGAGGATAACGGAGGGGAACACGCAATCTGCGGGACGGAGGTGGGAGAGGGGGAGGGAGGGGCGGAGGAGAGGGGACTACGGTAAGGAGAATGAAACAGAACCACGGGAGCGACGAAAAACGGGTTCGTACATGGGCGGCCCGCTGGTGAAGGGGCTTAGGAAAGGGAACAGGATCGTAAATGAAGTTTGGATGACGACGTCTAAAGCGAAAACGAGCTGAGGGAAGAGGATCACCAGGTCCAGTATCAAAAGAAGCATAATCGGGGGGAGAGTCAAGATCAGAGGTGGAGGGAGGAAAATAACCGGTGGGAGGTGGAGGAAAATAACCATAAGGAGGAAGAGAAGGTTCAACATCTGAAGAGTCAGACTCATGTTCTGTATCAAGGTCGGAGGGAGGCGGAGGAAAATAACCATAAGGAGAAAGAGAAGGTTCAACATCTGAAGAGTCAGACTCATGTTCTGTATCAAGGTCGGAGGGAGGCGGAGGAAAATAACCATAAGGAGGAAGAGAAGGTTCAACATCTGAAGAGTCAGACTCGTGTTCTGTATCAAGGCCGGCGGGCGGCGGAGGAAAATAACCATAAGGAGGAAAAGCGGGGTCTGAAGAGAGATGAACAGAGGGAGGAAAAGCGGGGTCTGAAGGGAGGTGAACAGAGGGAGGAAAAGCGGGGTCAGAAGAGAGGTGAACAGGGGGAGGAAGGGAGGTATGGACAGGAGTTGCGGCAGTAATAGGAGGTACAATAATATCATGCTGAGGCGAAGCATGAGAGGGGCCTGGAGTAACGGAAGGTAACTCAGCCAAGCGAGCAACAATGGGAGAGGATACGTGAGTACAGCTCAGGTGGAGGGATATGAACCTCAGCGATGGAACAGGAATGATAACGTCTGTTAAAGGTTTTTCTCCACTGTGTTACTGGCTTTATATATGCTCTTAGTCCATTTTCTGTCGTTATCAAACATCTTTGTTGGTCACTGGTAACATTATTTATTTCAAATATCTTTCCTTGTTTGATTACATTGATAACGTTTCTCACTGTAATGCGACAGTGTCTTTTATTGAGACTGTTCCAGTGTGCCCTTCCAGCAGCTGTTTGTTGCTGTGACAATTGTTGTTGAAGCAGATGGTTTTGCTTTTGCAACAAAAATACTTTATGCTCTAGCTGTTGAATGGTGAATCCATCATAAAAAAAAACAGTTACGAGCTGGTCACGGGCACCAAATCAAGTTATGTGGCCGGGGGAGTTGGACGGGAACGGCACCAAATCAAGTTAGATGTGACCGGGCTTGGTCACGGTGACAAATCAAGTCTAGTGTGACAGGGTGAGAATGGGGTGAAATCTTTATCAATGTACATCTGTTGTTTTTACTGGCGACTGCCAGAGATGGTGATTACAGAACAGGAACATAAACCCAGGTAGTTCTTTTGGAGACTCGTAAACTGTGTTTATGTTTTAGGCTGCATGATCGTCGAAAATATGGTAACATTCTTTTTCTCAATTACCTGATGTAAACAAACGACACTTCCTACTGACGTTCAGGAAATAAGGTCAAGCTGGGACTAAATATGAATGTATACCTTTATTAAGTGTCTGTTAACCTCTGACAACTTCATAATAGTTCATAAATACATGTGCTTCAATGGTATACAAACCAGTCATCCCAAGAAATAACACACAGCCATCGAACTTGCCAAGATGGTCCAAACCCCAAAATCACTGCCTCGCAACGTCTCGTGCTAAAACCAACTCACTTAACCCCCTTCTCTCAAAACCATCACTTCCGTCCTAACTAGTGGGAGCAATTCTACCCCAAGTTCGATGACGTCATTTATTAACTTTTAATAAAATAACGCATAGGATTAGTGACTATAGTAATTACACTAACTAGACACGCTCAAATACTTAATGTTAAATCTTGATAAGTATTCTTACTCTAACTATACTTCAGTGGCAGCACCTTAGTGTTAATCCGACGTAACAGTCCGTACTGTCACATGCTCTCATCTATCACTGTTGACAATTTCTTAGAAATGGCGTCCTCCCCAACGCTTATTCTGACAATATCGATTCAGTTAGCCAATCTCTATTAATTTTTACAGTGTAAACAGTCTGTTTTTCAAAAATATCATTCAAACTTTTCCCTACGTTACTAGGTTATTTATGTTTATTCAAAGGTCAGCGAATAATATTTAGTCTCACTTCAAATGCCACCCAATCAGATTCACTGTACTATCCTAGCCTATCTGTCACCATACTTTTTTTCCCAAAAAAATATGCGATCCAATCTAAGCAGATATTACTTGACCTGACAGTATCTCTGATCTCTATGTATTGTTTTCTCCAATATTTTAATTGGTTAAGGGACTATTAAATATAACTAAAAACATATTCTTGGTCAGAAGTCTTCCATGTTACACCGAAAATAGCAATTTTTTTAAGGGGTTATGTTTGTTTGGTTCACAATATCTATTCTTTTTTTCTCGGGTTGGTTTGTTTTATATTTAAACTACCTCCTGTTCACATTCCTATTCTCATGTACTTAACGAGAAAATTACGAAGCGCCTTAGGTCAATTCTTAATAAGAGCTTACCATGTTTACAATGACCGAGTTGGTCCACAATTCTACCTTTGTCATTGTAATTTGGGGAAACACCCCTAAGCAAGGCTTGCCCCTGTGCTATGGTTGCTTTTAGATTTAAAAACAATGCGAAACGAATTAGCATTTCAACAATCCTTGCCCCTCCTCGTACCACCATTGCATTATCAGGCAAATCTTTTCTTTAGAACCTAGGAATAAGAGGTTGTTTATGTCAACGGACGACTTTGAAAAAATAGGGTAAACACGCTTTTGTACGGCTATTCGTAAGCAAAAAATAATCTGACGGCGTACGCGATACCAAACCGTTCTAGCAGAAAATTCCTTTTATACTTTTCTTATCTATGCCTTATGCCCTTATATTGGTTAATATATTAATTTATATATTGTATTTAGAAGTCCACTACACTGACAGCTGTTTTGGGCATGGTTATATCCAGTTAAAAACAATCGTTCAAATAACTGAAATAAGATGGGTCTTAAGATATAAATATTCTACAACCAGAGTAGAGTTCAACCATTAGAGACGAACTTTTCAACAAATTTAGAGACTTTTTGATCCTTTATGAACTATTTCAAATGTTGTATTTATTTAATGTTGTTAATTAAAATTTTGAGTTCCTTGAAAGATTTTCAAACAGAAAAGAAACAACTTGTAAAAATAAATTGTAAATATTTACCAACAGACTTACTTAAATTATTTAAGTTAGTTACAGTTCTTTGTTGGTAGATAGTTAGTTACAACCCCTAAGCATAGCTATAATATCTTAACAGAGGCAGGATCTTGGGAGGCGCCATGTAGGAACTAAGAGTAATACCCTATACCCTCTTCTCTAGGAACTTCTTACAGCTTGGAAACTTACCTTTGATGGTCTATTCCCCTTACTCATTTATACAGAGAAGAGGGTAATTTATTATAAAGACCAGTATCATATGTGGCTCTGTACTGGGTATCCTTAATACAACCTTTGTGTCCAGGATACTTTTACTAAATTCTATAACCATCCAACCACTCGTGCCCTCCCTCCGTTAGACCAGTATTGTATATTTAAGGCGGGAACGCCCGGCCTTGCAAATAGAAATAATTCGTTAATGCTTAATCCCTTAGTTTAAACCCAAAAACGTATTCGTAACCACATTGTGACAATGACCAACGCTTGCACCGGACCCAATTCGGACAACAAAGGACACGGTGAACGTAACAGGAATGTTAGTTCTAAATTAAGTAGATCCTGCTAGCAGCCTAAGGACCCACTTAGATGTCATGTTCGTCCGCACTACCACTTAATTTAATCGTCATTAAAAGGCAAATCCACTCGTGAGCCATCCGGCACGGAAACAATAGAGGACCGGGAACGATCTGTTTGCGACAGGAAGGCATTGTGACAAACGGGCGGCTGGTTTTGCTGTAGTGGAGCGGCGCCAATATAACAGCACAGCATTGAAGAGTAGGTTAGCGGTCAGACCACCCACTTTAAGAGATTTGACGAGTGCACTGAAAGAGGGTACGCGAGCACGACAATATTTGCACGGCAAGATTGCGCGCATAGTTTACTGGATTAAAAGTTGGCGTCCTACGACACAGCCCCACAACTACTGAACCATATTTGCAAACCCAAAAAATAACGACACGTACACCAGAGTCAGTACTGAAATTTCCAAACACAAAACTCACAAAAAACCTCCTGAGTTAGTTTTCTTTTTATTTCAAAGCGAATAGCCTTTTACAACAGCCTGTATAATACTTCCATTAATGTGTGGATTCTATACTATTCACTTACAGGGAAATTCCAATTTAAAAAGTGTTCTTAAGGAATTAACGAATGGAAAATGCGGTTGGTAAACTTTTAACAAACTTCTTATTAAATTTTCCATTTGTTACTATTTTTAAAAATGCTTATGCACTGAGCCTCACAGCTTGAAAGACTGTTTTCATTTCACTTACTTCTATGCGAGTACTGGTTAATCAAATCACAGATTTTTCCTCTATGATTCCAAGATAATGATGTTAATTCATTCGTTATATACTTTCACTTTTATTCTGGATTCATTAGCATCATCTTTACAAGACTTTACATAGCGCACCAACCTCATCATGCGCCATTATATTTTCTTCACGTAGTCTCATGTCATATATCAAATACAAGAAACGTTCCTGTTACTACTTTCTGTTTACTTACTTTCTGTTTACTACTTTCTGATAACTAACCTTACCATGACTAACTCTTCTTCTATTACTACTACTCCTGGTACAAAACGTCTTAGTTTGATACTACTTATAGATACTACTATTTCCTAATCCGACTTTCCTGTTAATCCTCCTTGTTATTACTTCATGTTATTACATTTTCTGATCACTACTTTCCTGTTTCCTAACCAGCTCATGTTACTAATTTCAGCGTTATACTGCTTCTTTTTATTACTTTACTCTTAATTACTTTTAATCTCCCCAAGCGAGCATAGGCCTTCAAACCAACCATGCACATGCCAACGTCCATCCTCCATATCAAGTGTCCCAATGCAATACAACCTGCTCTTGCTTTTTTTGTATTCTTATAATTTATATCATTGATTTGTCCCCTCCCTAACGTAGTCCTATAATGCTGCCAAGAGAAATGTGCATTTTTTTTTCTATCATCTTTTTGTGGTGTTTCATCCAGTTCACATATGCACATAGTCCTTATGTCCCCCCCCCCCCCTCGTAAGGACAAATCACCTTTTTTCGATATTTTCCTACCCATCCCCTTGTACTCCACGTCCTCTTACCGCCAGGTTTCCCATCATCATTATCGACTTATCACATGTCCAACAAATTCACAGTTCATTCCATGTATTCATCATCCATTTTCACTTCTGTCCTCAGATCTCTTATCCACTACCTTCTCCCTCTCTTTACCCTGGGGAGTTCAGAACAATGACTGCCTTGTAATTGAATGATCATCAACAGTTTTCCTCAACGTGTGTCCTATCCCCATCGCCAGCGTTTTCTTCCTCATCACTTGTTTCAATGGCACTTGTCTTGTTCACCTTGTCATCAATTCCACATGTTGTAGACTTTGTCATAACCATTTCAGTCCTTCATATTCTACGCAAGCACTCGTTTATTGCAATATCTGTAACTGTCTTCATCTTGTTTTTTGTTGTTCTCCCATGTTTCAGAGCCATACACTAGGACTGACTTCACATTTGAGTTGAAGCATATTCTTATTTTTATGTTGGACTTGATTTCTCCTATGATCTAGATAAGTTTCCCAATGCAATGATACACCTCCTCTTTGCATTTTGTATTTCATAATTTGATAACACTGTCCTGTCCCGCCCAACTGTTGTCTAATATTGCTGCCAAGATATGTGTACGCTTTCTACAACTTTATTGGTGCCTTCTTCATTTCAACCCCTGTTATCATTACCGCATTATTCTCATTATCTTTGTCTTTTCCCTGTAGTATTTTCAGACCCAACTGCTGTGACCACATCACATACGAGATGTTTTCAATTGTCCGCATCTGATTACGGTTAAGGGGACAGAAGAGGCTAAGTCCTCAGCAAAAATCCAGATTCAACAAATGACTTAGTCAGTCCAGGGTCCTCTGGATTCCATTTCTCTGTTGTGTGTTGGTCGAATTGATGCTGCGTAAACCACAATCTATTAGCCAGCACAAGAAAATGAAATGAGACACGAGGCATCCCTGTCGCAATCCTATTCATATCCCAAACACGGTACTGTAATTGCTGTCCATCGTGAAGACTAAAATTTTCCTGCAAGTTGTCATGTCCTTACATATGTTTTCTTCTTATTAAATTAATGGAAATCTTCAAGGGAACTCCCATAATGCCATCACTCAATTTCAAAAGTGAGTTTCCTCTGTCTACAACTGTCAACTTGCTTTTTTGTAATTCCACCAGAAATCCGATGGTATAGTGATGGTGAAATTCCATATCCAGAACTTGTCTCAACTTATTTTTCTTCAAACGTGTGCTATCTGGTCTGTACATGAACTCTGTTATAGTTCGAAAAACCCCCCCGCTCTGTTTCATCTCTCCAGTTGTATCTTGTATATGGACTCCCCCCCCCTTTTAATCTCTTCAAGGAGAATTCCTGTTTAATATTTTTATCCTGGCAACTGAAAGTAACAATTATTCCTCTATAAAATTTGTGCAAGCTCTTGTAAATTTCCCTTCTTAGGCAAACTTAACCAGATATCCTTCCTTTCCATTCTGATGGTATCGTCCTTCCTTTTTCCCATAAGGTGACTTTACCAAGTAAATTTTTATAACATCTTGTTAGGCCATGGTCGATATCTGCTTTGATGGCCTCTGCTGGAATGCCATCAGGTCCAGATGCTTTCCATCTCTTAGAAGCTTTATGGCTTTCTTTATTTCTTCCTTCGTTGGTCTTTCAACAGTTAGAATTGTAGCTCTTCTTCTGCTGCTGGATGACCCGGGGGTTTTTTGTGTAGCTGGTTCTATTGGAGAAGGTCCTCAAATAATTCTGCCCACCTCTTCATTTATCTCTTGTATAATGCTGAGCATTTTTCCATTCTTTACTTTTAAGAGCCACTTGTTTGCTTTATTTCCCCGTTAGCTTCTATTGTGCTGGTGTGGGGGATATGGCACGGGAGTGTCTCCATATTTTCCTTTGGCTACAGCATCTTCTGGGGGACTCTTGCCAGACTCCTCAATGCACATACTTTCACTCTTGTCCGAGTCTTTAGATACTTCATTTTAATTATCTTTGTTTTTGCTTCGTGGAGATATGGCACTTCTTGAGCCTTGGCTTTGTGTTACAGTATATGATTATTAACGTCCGTCTGCTAAAGGATAGCGGACGTGAAAATGAAAAGGTTAATCGACAATGTATCTATCATTTCGCCGCGCCTAGAAGTTTCAATTATTGCACGGCGTCCAAACACGATCGATTATGAACGTGAATCCCTAAAGCGTTGTTTTGCGGATCACAGTTCGAGTTAAACTACTGAGACGCTAGCCTTTGTTACGATAGTGACCGCACTCGAGTGAATAGCTCGTATTGTTAACCTTCCAATTCAATGGCATGCATGATAACCATACATAGAAGCTGCTATAATGATGTAGGCAGTGACTCAGTCCAATCAACTGCTACACTGAATCAGTGAAACTTAAGGAGGTTAGTGATTAACTAAATCGCTAGTCGAATGAGAAAGATAATCGTCCTACTCGTAAACAGAAGTAATTGACTCACTTCTCACTGTCCCGGCAGCATAGTAGCGCATGACTATCGTGGCGCGTGCTGAGGAGCATGTGAACGATCTGGAGCACATATACTGAACATTGTAACCTTACAGATACGGACCATTGAACACGAAATTACACTGCAGTCTATACGCTATTTGATTGAAGCTGGATCTCATCGTATTACCTCAATGATCTGATCTTGAAACTGTTTAATGATAGTGGAGTGTGTAGATCCATACGGGGGGGGTTGGGGGGCGGGTGGGGGGAGGACTCAACCGGAGGCATTTGGGGGGGGGGGGATCGTTGAAGGGGGGGCACAGTACACCACAGGACAAAACATCACATACCTTCTGAATTAGGTGCTTATATTATATCCTAGTACACGTTGCTTGAGTTCATAAGAAGACTCAGAATGCACTAATACATCTTGACGGTGCTCAATTTCAGAGCATCACTCGACAACTCACCAAAGTGCCAGGTTTTCACACAACATTCGCGTACGTTATATATTACACGATTTTTAGAAAATTCAACAACACAACCTTAACGCTGTTATCACAAGATGTCCTTCAACTGTATAGATGGCGGCCGAATGCAAGAGAGGAACGACAGAAAAAATCTGAAACAAACTTCTAGTACACTAACCACAATGATAAGCACCAATATTAGACGATCAATTTCATACGATTTACTCAGGATACTCAGGGGGACGAAGATGTGGGGGGGGGGGGAACGCAGTACGATGGCAAACTATTAGATCCTGTTATACTATACGTGGAGCTCTATTCGAAAAGTCGTGTAGGGTCGAACTGTACGGAGAAACCAAAGACCACTGCATTGCATCTAAGACCCTACCAGTGGAAACATTGTGATGCTCTATCGTACGCACCACACACGATATGACTACTTGAGGCGGTATCACGACGTCAAGGCACAGGCCTCTAGCCTGTCCGACGACAAGTTTCCGTATGACTTACTGTGTGAAGCTGCCACATAAAGAAAAGAATATCTCAATAACAAATGTCTTAACGTGACAGTGCTAGACAGAGTCCATTTGCCCTACAGCCCTGACAATACTGCATGTTTCATGTACCTATACATTTAATGTAGCTTTATGTTGCTCCGTTCAATGTGTTGTTAAATTAGACGGGCCGGTTGGAGGGAACTGAAATCTCAGGGTAATGTCGCGTATACGACTTGACTCTCGAGAGCTAATTTTCGTGTCCGGGGCAGTTAGGTCTTTCAGTCTTAACACATAGCATATCTGTTATGTTAGTAGCCCCCTTGAGAGAGAGAGCATTTGCCGTACTGCATTTGATTCGCAAATCAGCTGGTACAGTATTTGACGATGGTGTGGGGAAAAGGTACTGTAACCGTTCCGGTAGAGGCACATACGCGGTGTATTGATTATTTTCAGTACAAAGTTCGACATTTTTTTTATTCAGTGGATTGTACATTTTCGTTTAACTTGGGGTGTCGGGGTCCGAGAGGGTGGTACATCTTACTAGTCAATTGGGTTCTATTACATTTATGATAATAAATGTTCGTCCGTTAGAGTCCTGTGAATGGTGGAGGGATTTTTGTGCAGTCCTTTTTTTTTGTTTACTTTGGGCATATTCCAGTGTGACCTCGGGTCAGGACTTTTGGACGGAGCTGTTTTCCGTGTGACACTTCCGCTTTGTTTATGGGAGTTCAGGGGAATCAGGGATTAATTGGTGAAAAATGTCTTGTATATGCGCTTGACATTGTTTGTACACTTTAGGGTGGGGATCATAGTTTTGGTTTGGTACTCATGGGGACGATATATTAAATTTGGGGGTTGTATTAATACTGATATTTGTTTATTATATCAATAATACATATTGTAATTATAATTTTAATTAATTTTTTGCTGACATTTTAATGTTCATAATGGGACATTGCATAATATATGCAGTGATAGTCCCAAGAAAATTAGCACTAACAATTTATAATAGAATGCCCTAGGGCCATAATAATATAAAATATATATATGACCATAATAAAAATAATCTATCTAGTCCAACCTTTGGAGTAATAGACCCATTGTATATATTATTTAATCTACTTTTCCAGGTACTAAGAGAGTGACTATAGTTAGCATTGAACAATATAATTACTAGGAATCATACCCAACATTATTGGATATTAAGATTAATTGTGTTGATGTAAATTACATTACTAGTTACCAGATATCATAACTATTTTTATTGATATAGTTATTATTTAGATACAATAAATCGTTACAAAAATATTGTCTATTAGTTGAACTTAGACATTACGAGTTCAGTACTATTGTGATTATTTATATTGAATATTCCTAAGTTGAGTAAGTATAATAATTACCTGAAGCTACTATTGACTATTTTAATCAGTAATTATCAATAATTACTTACAGATAAAAGTCAAAATGCTTACTATAGACCATTTCGTTAAAATTGGTAAGGAATGTGGTTATAAATCTCAAGAACTTCGTCAGTTTGCTGAGCAAACTGAAAACATGAAAGAACAAAATGAGAGGAACAAAAGAGCTGCATTAAAGAAAGAGGAAGGAACAAAAGGCTGCATTAAAGAAAGAGGAGTGAGGAACGGAAAAGAAAAGAACGTAACGTGAGATGAAGCAAATTGACAAGGAAAATAGATTGAGAGAGATTGCTCAACGTGAAAGAGAAGAGCAAAGAGCAATCGCCAGACAGGAAGAAGAGAATAAATTGAAACGAGAGGAAATTATTTTACAACAAGAAATGGAATTGGCGCGTATTAAATTGGAGACAGCAAGATTACAAGCACAAAGTGCTGATGCAAACCAGAATAATAACGCACAAATGGATCGTCATCCAGCCAAACTAAACATTTCTACAACTTTAAATTACCCACTCTCAACTTGAACGTGGACGACCTTTCATCGTTCCTGTCACGTTTTGAACAGACTTGCAAAACAAATCATTTGCCTGAAGAGTCATGGGTACTCAAGTTAAATGAATTCTTGGTTGGAGAACCATTGACGGCTTCTCAAAATGCTGACCCATCAATAGCAAATAACTACGGTGCTATTAAGTCCTTGCTTTTACGAAGGTTTCACCTGGACGAGGAACACTGTAGGTTGAAATTTAAGGGAATTTTACCTGAATCTCCAAAAAGATTTTGCAGGATTCATTGCGAACATACGCAAATACAATTTAATAGATGGGTTTGAACTGGCAGAAGTCAACAAATCATACGACAAATTAGTTGATTTACTACTACGGGATAAGGTATTATCTTCGGTTAGCCAGCCATTTTTTGCATATTTGCAGGAGCGTAAACCAGGTACTATGGACGAGTTAGAAAAAATTTCTTTAAACTACTGTTCGGCACATCCGAATGCAACCATTTCTAACTCCTCATTAAGAGAACCTCTACCTGTGGCGTCTAATATGGCCTACAATCATAATAACAAACAAAGACATCACAGTGTAGACAGAAGCAGGTTCCAAAGAAATCACAATGTTAACTTTCAGAAGGGACATAATAATGATTTCAACAATAAAAATGAGTTCAACAGAGGTAGATCACGAGATAGAAATTATTCACCTCAAACAAACTACCACAATGGTCAACATAACACTAATTATAATCGATCACATACTCCCAATAATAATAATAACTGGAATGGTAATAATCATGGCTCGAGACATCGAGATAATAGTTACTATAGAGGACGACGAGATAATTCTAACAATTATACTCGGAATCGATCTCATTCTCGGGGATCATCTCATTACAACCATAATACAGGGGCGGCAGTTACAAATAATACTACCCCTATAGCTCAGGTCCCACTTGACAATAATACAACACAGTCTTCTGCTGCATGTTTTGCTATTAATTATAATGTGGCAAATAGTTGCCAACAATGCAATCTTATTTTCAGAAGGCGAAAGAAACAGTGCTTAACTGCGGACATATTACACCAGAGGTAGGTCTTGCAGTCAACGATGGAACAGGCTTACTAATTTTTAACAGGGGATTAGTTTAAGGATCCGTTCGTCTCAGTGCTGAGGGATTCAGGATCCACGACGAATGGTAAACGGACCAGTCGCTGTTACATCCTAGCTGTTTTTTTGGGCGACAGGAGAATATGTACGCTTGCATGACATTTGGGTGGAACTATTGAGTTTTACCCCACAGCTATTTGTTCATCATATAGAACATCCCTTTTTATCACAGGAAATGGTAAAAGTATGTATGCTAAAAAAGCCAATAGCAGATCTAATTGGTTGGTCGTAAACCCCGGTAGTAAAAGATTGTACTCCAGAAGATATCATAGAATGGGAGCGAACATAACCTACTGCACTGTGAAACCCCCCCCCGCCGAGACGACTAGAGCGCAAGACTCAACTCAATAGGAGAATTTAGTGATAATACGATGGATGCATACAACCAAGAGGAGTTTGTAGTCAATTCACCTATTGACTAGGGAAACATTTGCAACCAAACAAAAGAGGATAAATCTTTACAAAAAAATTTTTAAGCTGGTTTGATAAAGTTTTGACAATCCATCCTCAGTTAATAATAACAACATTGGTTTGTTATTAAAAATGACATATTGATTAGATGTTTTAATGACAAATCACAAATGAAACAACAAGTTATGGTCCCGTATACTTTTAGACGGTACATTCTTCACCATGCACATGACTCACATTGTGCTGGACATATGGGATATACTCGAACACGATCTCGAGTACTGTCTTCATTCTTTTGGCCAGGAGTGTCAAGAGATATTTCGCAGTATGTACGTTCCTGTACTACATGCCAAGAAGTGAAAGCACGTGGAGCTTTTCACACGGCGCCTATTCAGGCTTGCGATATCTCAGTGAGACATTTTGACAAGATGGCAATAGNTATTATTGGTCNACTGCCACCAACGACCAGAGGACATCGATTCGTCCTCACGCGCATTGATTTGTGCACACGATGGCCAGAAGCTATCCCAATAAAGACCACCACTACCACAGATGTAGCTGATGCACTACATCTCATCTTTTCTAGAATAGGGTTTCCTAGAAAACTTTTATCAGACCATGGGTCACAGTTTATATCTGACACCATGAAGGAGTCATGAAAACTTGGAACATTGATAGGAATTTAAGTAGTATTTATCATCATCGATGAGTAATGGTGCGGTTGAAAGACTTAACCGTACACTTAAACAACTACTAACATAAGGTTACCTAGATAATGGAGCTGTATAAGCACCCCCCACTATGACTGGGACAGAGCACTCCCAGCTGTTCTATTTGCTTATCGGGAGGTACCGCATGAACAAACTGGCTTCTCTCCCTTTGAATTAGTTTTTGGTGCTCCCCCAAGAGGTCCTATGGGACTAATAAAAGACTTATTAATTGACGAGGAGATGACTCAGGACACTCAGTCATCTTACGAGTACGTGATTAATCTTCGGAAGAACATTATTGAGTCTTGCCAGTTGGCAACAGCTTCTTCTGAGGCTGCAAAAGCTAAGGCTCGATCTCTACAAAATAGGTCTCGACGATTACGCCAATTATTCCCAGGCGATGAGGCTTATGTGTTACTTCCTCACAATAACAATAATTTATTGATATCTTGGAATGGTCCTTACAAAGTCATTGATAAAATTTCCGACGTTGATTACGTCTTAGATATCAAGGGACACAAAAAGATATTTCATATTAACATGCTCAAGCAATTTCATACACGTCCTGAACACTTACAGTCAATTTTTCATGAACTAGATGACTACACAGTATCTACTTGTTATTATTCTAACTTATCTGTCATCCAGGAAGAAGAATCTTCTTTTCCTGAGGTACAGTTACCGTTACTGTAGGTACCAGTAGTTCAACCTACTGAATCCTTGGCGGGATATAACCATCCTCTTCAACGGGTTACACCGCAACAGCGTCTACAGATTGCTAATCTATTACAATCTTATCCAGATGTGTTGACCGACGTCCCGGGTCGCACATCGGCTATCAGTCATGACATTACTCTCAATGATGATACACCTATTCGTGTACATCCCTATTCGGTTCCTTTACATTCCTTGCTAAAACTACTAAGGAACCTGAACCGATGTTGTCTCTGGGAATCATTGAGACTAGTAATTCGCCATTCTCTTCTCCATTAGTGATTGTCCGGAAGAAGGACAATAACACTTCAGACTAAGTGTTGACTAAAGAACATTTAAATGCTAAAGACTAGTAGGTTTTTTTTTAGACAGGGCGAACCACATCCACTTATCGACGACTTATACTGCCCCACGTCTATCCAACGCAACTATATATTGAGTAAGAGATGACTTAAACTAAAGGGTTATATTGCAGATAACCACTGACCGAAAAGCCTAAGTACTACACCGCATTTTCCACTCCACAAGGTCTATACCAGTGGAATGTGATGCCTTTTGGGCTTGTTAATGCGCCAGCTACCTTCATTCGCCTGATGTGACAAATTTTATCAGGTAGACCAGACGTTATTCACATCTATTGACTGACCTATGCATTGTTCATTTTACGTCGTTTGAGGAACATGTTTTCGGGACTTATAGATATGTATTTTCGACACTCTAAGGAATTATATCAATCTAACTGCTAAACCTACAAATGTTCAAATCGCGTGATAAAAGAGATAACCTTTTTGTGGACATATCAATTGGATCGGGATATTATCCGAACGTTACCTAGTACACGTCCCCAAAATTACTAACCATAGCAGTTCCTCAGACGAAGACCCAGGTCAGGAGTATTGTATTAGGACATTGTTTCAATATTAACAGTAGATTCCATACCAAACTTGTCAACCATACACGGCTGTATTGTCGTCATTGTATAAAAAAGATACATTCCGGTGAAGGTGACATTGACTGGTATATGCACTGAAACCTTTCAACAAAAATAATAAATTTGTTCTCGCATGAACCAAATTTTATAAGACATCCCGATGCTATCCAAAAGATTTTTCTTACGAACAGATGCTATGAAACTACGGCATTGGTGCATGCCTGCTCCAGAACCATGAATGGCGTTTCATACATCCTACCTATATAATTCAAGAAAGCTAAAGCCGACAGAAACAAAGTTATTCCACAGTGGACAAGGAACTTTTATCAAGTTATCTGGGCACATAACTAAACTTGGACAAGTTTTTGCTTGGTGCACCATTTTCACCATACCAACTAGATCAACGTGCTGTAGCAATCTCTGCGTCGAATCTAACCACAAGAGGCCCAAAAACTCGCCAGTATATGCAATCATCCTAACAGCCATTTTGAATTCTACCAATTGAAACATATTCCTGGCACAGAAAATAATTTGTGGCGGATGCGTTTGACACGTAATCCTAATTGACGACGAATGATCAACATTGACATTCCAAAAACACGTCCAATCATCACTAAATGGCCATTATAACGAAAGTAATCAACTATAAGGGAAACTAACCTTGCCTTCAATTTTAATATTTTATAAAACACTATATGCAATCACAGAATTGAACGAAAGACAATCAAGGTAAACATATTGACATTGACACTATCGTCTACCTTCCATAACACAATATAAGAAATAATCGTTGAACAATCATGGAACAATGTCCTGACGACATACCGAAACTGATGTTCCTGTGTTATACGTAAATTCTTGGATCCAATGTATCAATGACATTTCTTTCCAACGTATACCGTTTTAGCAACATTTTTGCCTAAAAGAATATTCATCAGGATCAAGACTACGGATGGATCATCATATCCTATACTAATTAATTAGTTAACTTAACTTCTTAATTGAATTATTATCAATAAAATGAAATTTGAGAAAATAAAAGGAACATGAAAAAGAACAAAAAAAGAGAACCAGAAAAATTATAAAAAAGAAGAAAATATGTAAAAAGAGAAAATAAATCTCACACGAAGTATAAGATTAATATTTTTATCACCTGTAGTACACCACTGTAAAGTATCAGTCTGTCTGCTCTGTAAGGAAGAGTGGTGTGTTGTTGAGATCAGGCATGCTCCAGTCTACCCAGCTGTAAATGGGTAACTCACCCTAGTCCTGAGTTAGGGAAGGCAAAGGCTCCAGGGGGAAGCAGGCCCTAAACTTGGTCACTTCAGCCGACGCAGGATGGTGTATGTATGAAGTAGAAGTGTAGAGTGTGATTACCGCGAATGGTGTGCTGTTCGTGTGCTGACCAATATAACCACTCATACACTTGTGTCTACAAGGCACCAATGCAGACTGCTGGAATCTTTGTTTACTCAATTTATTCAGACGTACACACTGGGACATACGAGTACATCAAAAGTTCAATGTCATGATACATTATGGCCGCATCCCCCTATCTGACTAAACGCGTCAGTGAAGGCAGATCGATAAATAACTAAAGTTACTTGACGTCCATAGTTTGTAGTAGATATTATGAAACCACGAAAGGGGGTTTCTAGCAGGATTGAGATCTCTCTGTCACTGTCCGATAATAAGATAAATAATCTGTTCTCTTGGCAGTGATCAAAACATATGATGACCGAAATCCAACATGGCTGCCTCCCTGAGTTGTCGTTCACTCATTCATAGGAAGGAGAATATAAGCCAGAGTTAATTTATAATGGGTATATAAAAGATTTCATAAATGTTTCCATACAGCTCTACGGTGATCAGGTTAATTCACGTAGCCATAACCGCTGCAGGAAAATCTGTCATCTTCGTCGATACAAAACACGACACTAGCATAACGAAGCACCAAAAGTCAAGCTAGGCCTAACCGACGAGAGATCATCAAAAATAGGAGCTGGGTTTACCTGGAGTCCGAATCATCTATATACTGACATAAGGAGAGTCTCTAAGACAAACTATCGAAGAGACACCATCTCCTTCAGAAGAAATACCACTTCGTAAGACATTTTTTTTCTGACGAAAGGACCAGCTCTAGAAAAACGTACCCCGCCATTTGTAAGCAGTACATCGGAACTCATCACGACTTGTCAAGACAACTCATACTTCCGCTAGACCGGAATACAAGAATCTAGTCCCTCCTACCCATCCAAAATATACAATATAGGACTGATTCTACTTGTACTAATAATATGTAATACATATGAATTCAGGCCATAAACACAATAAGCAAATTAATATATTTTTCTGGCCCTAAAAAATAAGTACAAACGCAAGCGCAATATCCTTGCGCCGGATCAATATCCAGAACGATTACTCCTATAATCAAAAGTGTGAATCAAACATGGATTATCTCGCTTTTACCATAGACAGCATTTTCATACACAAATGAATGCATGTCTATATTTTTCCCATATTAAATAGCCATATCGATTTTTGTAAAATGTGCGTCAAAATATGCACGCAACAGATTACCACACCCCTCGGGAAAAAAAAAAATGGTACATTTTTTTTTTTTGAAATACATCTAGGAGCAACATACAATAGGCTCACAACGCACCAATAACAATGCGCAGATGATAAGCATAAGTTTTATGACCTTAGAGAAAGTACTTCTCTAAGTATAAATATTTCCAGAGAGGTGTCACCAACGCATACTACAATATTAGCAATGACACAATTTCCACATTAGTTTATACATAAATTTCATCTAAGATATCTTAACATCATGATCATCAAAGACGAAAAACATTGAAAGATCAGCGGTGAATACATATCAATGAACCGCTAAGTAGTGTTACAATCAATATATGATATATTACATATGTGTACACATTTCAACATAGAAACAACTGTATCAAAGTTGTATAACAGTTATGAATCATGTGGGCATCTAGACAAAATATCTGCCATCACATTTTCTGACCCACGGATAGCTCGCACCGAAAAATGAAATGGCTGTAGAGCAATCGCGTATCGCGTTGATCTCGCGCTCTTCAGATTTTTACTCTGAATAGCCGTAAGAGCTTTCTGGTCAGTTTCCACAATGAAATGCGCGCCCAGAAGAAATCTTTGCAGTTTAAGGATTGACCAAACCATAGCCAATAATTCACGGTCTAGGACCGAGTAATTCTTCTCTGCGGCATTTAATTTCCGAGAAATATACATCACAGGATGCAGAGTTCCAGAGTACTCTTGCATTAGTGCAGCTCCAATCCCGGTGGATGAAGCGTCACTACGAAGAATAAATGTCTTATCCTTAGAAGGCAATACTAGGATAGGTGAAGTAGAAAACATAGTTTTAACCTTATCCAAAGAGGATTGACATTCTTGAGTCCAATGGACTACATTAGGAGACCCTTTCTTTAGCAAGGAAGAAAGAGGTGACATAATGGAGGACAGATTCGGGATGAATCGTCCATAAAATTGTATTAGACCTAAGAGACTTCGTACTTGCTTTTTAGTCTTAGGAATAGAAATGTTAAGTATCTTACTTGTATTATGGTCTTCTGTTTTTAGGAACCCATGACCAACACGGTGTCCTAAGAAAGATATTTCGCTAAAACCAATACATGCTTTCGATGGTTTCGCTGTCAGGTTATGCTCGCGTAAGATAGACAATAGTTCATTTATACCATTATAGTGATCGTTCCAAGTATCACTGAAAAGACAGATGTCATCAAGATACGCAATGACATCTGAGCGATGAGATAGGATTCGACGCATCATGCGTACAAATGTAGCAGGGGCGTTCATAAGACCGAAAGGCATGAAATTCCATTGGAATAGACCCCTAGGCGTCGAAAAAGCAGTAAACGGTTTGGCGTGTTCGGATAGTGGAACTTGCCAATATCCCTTAGACAAATCGAGTTTAGTAAAGAAGTGAGAATTCGATAGTCTCGTAAGTAGCTCTTCTAGTAAAGGCATAGGTTCAGCATCGAATTTAGTCACTTGATTCAATTTGCGATAATCCACGCAAAGACGTATGTTATTGTCTTTTTTCCGTACTATAACCATCGGCGAAGAATATGCTGATGTGGATGGTTCAATAATTTTTAACTCTATCATCTCATCTAACTCTTTCTCTACCTGTGCTTGAAAATGTATCGGGATAGGATACGGTCTGACTCTTATAGGACTATGGTCAGTAAGAATAATGTCATGTTGAATGACATCAGTTTGACCAGGAATGTCAGTAAGGACATCCTGAAATTGTTCTAACATAGTAGAAACTTGTTTCTGCTCTCCTGGAGATAATTCTGGAGAAATTGCAACATCTTTCCATGATTCATTAGAGTGAAGAGGAATCATTGGAAAAGGTAAATTTACATCCGAGAAACTCGTTTCCTCATCCTGTATTACTGACAGAGATGAGTACTGTCCATGTTGGACTGGAAAATCGTCCGTTGCCTGGAAAACAGGTTGTAAATAATCAGGACGTTCATGGAATTCCGTGAGCATGTTGATGTGGAAGGTTTTACGCTTCCCGTCAATATCGACGATATAGTCAACATCGGAAACCTTTTGATATTATATCGTACGGACCTTTCCAAGAAATGAGAAGTCTATTTTCCCTACAAGGTAGCAAGACAAATGCTTTGTCACCTGGACAAAGTTGACGCAAACATCTCTTTTTATTGGCAAATTCCCTTGCCTTCTGTTTCGCAAATTCAGAAGAAGCAGTTGCCAATTTGCATGCTTCAATAATCTTGTGTCTAAGTGCGATGACATATTCATAAGAGGATTTTGTGTCATCGACAATATTATCAGCAGTTATAAGATCATGAAGTAAGGACATAGGACCTCGCGGTTTCGCGCCAAAGACAAGTTCAAAGGGAGAAAATCCTGTATGTTCGTTGGCGACCTCTCTATATGCAAAGAGAGCCGCGGGTAAAACCCTATCCCAATCCTGAGGATGATCTTCTGTTATCTTACCTAGTAGGTTTTTCAGAGTTCTATTCAAACGTTCCACCATCCCATTGGACATAGGATGATAAATACTACTCAGCGATCTCTCTATCTTCAGAGTCGACATTACTTGAGACATGGTATCCGATATGAGTTGGGTACCATGGTCGGATAATATTTCTGCTGGAAACCCCAGACGAGAAAATATTAACCAAAGAGCATCTGCGACATCAGCAGTAGTTATGCTCTTTAGAGGAACAGCCTCCGGCCAACGTGTGCACATATCAACACACGTCAAAATAAATTGGTGTCCTCTAGCAGACTTTATCTTAAATGGACCAATGATGTCTATCGCCATTTTTTGAAATGGCCGAATGGGAATGTCTGCAGCCTGAATAGGTGCATCATGGCGTGGACCTCTGGATTTAATCTCTTGACATACTTTACAAGATCGACAATAGATTCGTATGTCCTTATTCACAGCAGGCCAAAAGAAAGATTGAAGAACTCTAGCTTTAGTACGGGAAAAACCCATATGTCCAGCACACTGCGAATCATGAGCGTGCTGTAAGATTTTAACTCTCATATTTTTAGGCACAAGGATTTGAGAATGAATGGACTTAGCGGAGTCTTGTACCATACGTACAAGTACGCCATTCTTCATCGTAATCCAAGATTTACGATTTGTATCCTTATTCGGATCACCTTTTGTTGCCAGAGTAAAGAATTTCTTTAGAGTAGGATCATCTTCCTGCTGTTTGATAAAGGAATCGTGGGAAATCTCCAAGGGATCATCTTGGATCTGCGCATCATTATCTTCAGAATGTGAAGATTGTGGCATATTAAGAGCTTGAGCCCTAGTGATTACTGCATTAGCAGATTGCATATTAACATTTTCCCAATTAGAAATTTGCTGTGGAGTGCATTCTTTCACTCCATGAATGCGACCGATGATAAGATCAGCGATCGGATTCGGCAAGAGACATGCTTGCACCTCTCCTGTAAAGAAAGGCGTAGCAATATTGATAATGGCAGTGGAGTACTTCTCCAATGTGCCACCAAATGTTACACATTTGACTATATTGCCTGTAGCTCGAGAAGGATTTACGAGTGATTTTCTCACTCCAATGGTAGTGCACCCCGAGTCGAAAAGAATTGATACCGGAGTACCATCTATTAGGCCCCTATTAAAGACAAGAGCACCCCTTCCATTATGCGCGATTGACGCATGGAGAGCGGGAAGTGGGTGACCGCAGCTTAAAGTAGACACTGTGGTTGGATCGAATAATGTTTTGCATTGCGAACACTCAGATGCTCTAGCAAAATCAAAAGCGGAATTCGCTACACTGTTGGAGTCTTTTTTATCATTATTCTGATTATCGGTGTCGTGGAACTCCTGTTGTGCAGAGTTAGCCTGGTAATACGATTTACCATGTCTTTTGTGTTGTGATCTACCTCGGTTATAATTGTCTCTATAATTATTATTGCCTCTGTTATAACCCCTATTTGGGTTTGAATCATAATATTCATGATCATAATCATCATGCTCATTATATTGAGTATCCCTGTAATATTGTTTCTTTTGTCTCCATGAAGCACTTGGGTAGTTCCTATAGCTACTCCCTTTCCGAGAATTTCTAACATTATGGGTACCCCTCGCGTGTCGAGGACTATCAGCCCGATTCCAGTTCTTCGAAGAAGAACTCTGATTTGAGCGGTTATCTTGGTTTTGATACTTATTCCAATTAACCTTTTTATCAAATTTATTTTTAGCTCCTTGGAATTTGTGTGAGTAATTCTGATTATATTCTGTTGCCGAAGCAACTGGCATACTCTCTTTAATGTTAGAGTTACTAAGAATCATGTCAGGGTGTGCCGTGGCATACTGGTCACAATATTCTTCCATTTGCTTTATTGTACTAGGTTTACGCTCATGTAAGAACTCTAGGAATGATTTATTTACAGAAGACATGACCTTGTCTCTTAGCAATAAAACTGTAAGACCATCAAATGTTTTCTCTGTTTTGGATAATTCAATCCATCGTGAAAGTGTAATTCGTGCTTTTGAGATGAAATCTGAGAATTCTACACCTACCTCAGGTCTCATTGTTTTAAACAAAAGACGGTAACCTTCCTCAGACAGCTGATATCTCTTTATCAAAGCTGCCCTAACAGCATCATAATTATCTTTGTCGGCCTCTTCAACAAAATATAACTTACTCAGAGACTCCCCTTTTAGATTTTCAGACAACTGATTCACTTACTGTGATTTGTCAACATTATGAGATCGACAAGCCCGTTCAAATCTAGAAAGCCAAAATGTTATGTCATCACTGGTAGGGTTAAACGCTGGTACCTTGACCTTGTACACAAAGGGTTTACCATTACCACCAGATGCCTGATTAACATTACTCATACATGTCAATTTTAATTTCTCTAATTCAAACTCATGTTCTCTTATTGCTTTTCTCTCTTCAGCTTCTCTATCTAATCTTTTCTGTTCTGCAGCAGCAGCAGCTTCTAATTTTTTCTGTTCTGCAGCAGCAGCAACTTCTAATTTTTCTGTTCTGCAGCAGCAGCAACTTCTAATTTTTTCTGTTCTGCAGCAACTTCTAATTTTTTCTGTTCTGCCTCAAATCTCCTTTCCTCCACTTGCATCTGCAATTTCTTAAGTTCAGCAGCAGTATCAGCTTCTTTTTTCTAATCTTTTTTCTTCAGCTAAGGCTTTCCTTTCTTCTGCAGCAGCTTTTTTTTCTTCTATTTGAAGTTTTCTCTCCTCAGCCGCAGCTTTTTTCTCCTCAGCAGCAGCTTTTTTCTTTCTTCAACAGCAGCAGCAAATTTTTTTTCTCTTCTGCAGCTAATGCTTTGTCATATTGAGCAACAGCCCATTGTTCTAAGTCTTTTCCAGTCTTATCAAGAGATTTTCCTTGTGCAATGAAATAATCTAATGTAGACATATTGTCTTCTTAAATCAGAAACCTGAAACAGTAAATAAATTACCCTATTTCACTTTAATGGGAGACAAGTCTATACCATAGACTTAGTCTTAGTCCAAACTTGTATGGTTTATAATAACCAATGATAACTTGAGTACCTGTGGACAACAATAATTGTATCTCAAATACTGTGGGGACAAGCCTTACAAAGGTCTTGTATACCTCACTGTAATCAAAGATCACTTGAGTACCTGTGGAAAAAATATTTCCCTTTACCAATCACTTGGGAGACAAGCCTTACAAAGGTCTTGTATATTTTGTTTTATAACAATAACAATCATAAAGTACTGATCTGTACTATACTATCAGTGTATACCACTATACGTCATATGTCAACTAAAGACATTACAAATGACAAACAAGAAAAGACAATCTGAAAACATTTGCAGAGATCAAATTAAATTAAATAGGAGAAATGAAAAAAATGATCACAGAAACCGTGATGATAACTGCAATAAGATAACAAGACAAATAACGCCACAGTGTATAAACATAAGGGTGTAAAAAACTGAAATGAAAGAAAAAGATGAGACCTACAATTATACAAACAAATCAAACAAAACTAAGGAACACAAAATTAAATGTAACAAAAACAACGAAGAAAAGAACACCTCATCACAACTAACAGAAATAGCAGCAAATTGTTGCTAACAATTTCCAATTAAGAAAATGTGTACCTATAGAATACTAGTACCAGACCAATGTCACTCGGCATACCTTGTACTAGTCACACAGAACATAAACACTAATGTGGATTAATACATAACAAATAACATGTAAAGCATAAATAGCATTATAGACATACAACATCATTTATGTCAACTGAATGGAATGTGTTTGCAGGTATAGTGGTTGTAAAGTAAGGACTAGGGTACTTTAAATAAACGGGGCTTATAAACTTGCCAATTTTATATGAGTAATAGTTTTAAATTCTAAACTAATTTGTTTGGGACATGACAATTTTTGTTCTCTTTGAGCATATTGAACTAAGATTGGGTCACGATGATACTATGCACTTTATGGGTTGCGGACACAAATGCTGATTCTTCAATACTTTGAAATGTCTTTGCTCAAGCTATACTTTTCTACATTTGATAGGCCACTGGTTCCTTACAGAAGGACGAATGTCTGTACAGCGAAAACAGTCCATTCTGTAGATATTTTGAATTTTCATTTTATCGAGTGTTGACTTGACCATGGGTTTTAACGTGCATCCTGGTCAACACAATGTTTTTTTTTAAGCTGATGCCATTAAGATCGACTGAATACAAACAGAGAAATAGATCTGAGTATGTTTCAAGTATCCTATTTCTTTAACTACTGTAAACGACATCATGATTCCTCAACTGAAATGTGCTATAACAGTTTTGTGTTTGAAAACCCAGTGATATTTTTGATTTGGAAATGAACCATTTGTTGGGGGTGAACATTCATCAAACCAGTAGGTTTTAATTTTACAGTAAGAGTAAACACAACTGCCAAAGTGATTGACCCTGTTTACCGACAATGCTTGTATCAAACAAATCCAGCGCTTGGTATGACATTTTTTCGACTTAAAATTTGTTAGTATTACACAGGACAGTGGTATCAAGTGAACTGAAAAATAGAAATAATGGCAATATTGTTGAACATTTCTCAACGTACAGAAGAATCACAGTGTTTTTGGAATACATAGTGCATAGTTCATCGTGGGAGTCTTTGTAAAATTGTCACAAAGGAAAAAATTACAGTGTAATAGTTTAAGAATTATAATCTATTACTGAATATCAGGTGGGGCAAGTTATTATATTTAAATAAAACTGTGCCTGCTTTACAACACTATACCTGCAACACATTCCATTCATGAACATAAATGATATTGTATTGCTATATGCTATTTATGCTTACCATGTTATTTGTTATGTATTAAATAAGTTTATGTTCTGTGTGACTAGTACAAGGTATGCCGAGTTACATTGGTCTGGTACTAGTATTCGATAGGTACACATTTTCTTAATTGGAAATTTGTTAGCAACAATTTGCTGCTATTTCTGTTAGTTGTGATGAGGTGTTCTTTTCTTCGTTGTTTTTGTTAATAATTTTGTGTCTCTTAGTTTGTTTGATTTGTTTGTATAATTGTAGGTCTCATCTTTTCTTTCATTTCAGTTTTTTACACCCTTATGTTTATACACTGTGGCGTTATTTGTCTTGTCATTTTATTATTGCAGTTATCATCACGGTTTCTGTGATCATTTTTTTCATTTCTTCTATTTAATTTAATTTGATCTCTGCAAATGTTTTCAGATTGTCTTTTCTTGTTTGTCATTTGTAATGTCTTTAGTTGACATATGACGTATAGTGGTATACACTGATAGTATAGTACAGATCAGTACTTTATGATTGTTATTGTTATAAAACAAAATATACAAGACCTTTGTAAGGCTTGTCTCCCAAAGTGATTGGGAAAAAGGAAATATTTTTTCCACAGGTACTCAAGTGATCTTTGATTACAGTGAGGTATACAAGACCTTTGTAAGGCTTGTCCCCACAGTATTTGAGATACAATTATTGTTGTCCACAGGTACTCAAGTTATCATTGGTTATTATAAACCATACAAGTTTGGACTAAGACTAAGTCTAAGGTATAGACTTGTCTCCCATTAACTTGAAAGAGGGTAATTTATTTACTTTTTCAGGTTTCTGATTTAAGAAGACAATATGTCTACATTAGATTATTTCATTATACAAGGAAAATCTCTTGATAAGACTGGAAAAGACTTAGAACAATGGGCTGTTGCTCAATATGACAAAGCATTAGCTGCAGAAGAGAAAAAAATTGCTGCTGCTGTTGAAGAAAGAAAAGCTGCTGCTGAGGAAAAAAAAAGCTGCGGCTGAGGAGAGAAAACTTCAAATAGAAGAAAAAAAAAAGCTGCTGCAGAAGAAAGGAAAGCCTTAGCTGAAGAAAAAAGATTAGAAAAAGAAGCTGATACTGCTGCTGAACTTAAGAAATTGCAGATGCAAGTGGAGGAAAGGAGATTTGAGGCAGAACAGAAGAAATTAGAAGCTGATGCAGAGCAGAAAAAATTAGAAGTTGCTGCTGCTGCAGAGCAGAAAAAATTAGAAGTTGCTGCAGAACAGAAAAAATTAGAAGCTGCTGCAGAACAGAAAAAACTAGAAGTTGCTGCTGCTGCAGAACAGAAAAAAACTAGAAGTTGCTGCTGCTGCAGAACAGAAAAAATTAGAAGCGGCTGCAGAACAGAAAAGATTAGATAGAGAAGCTGAAGAGAGAAAAGCAATAAGAGAACATGAGTTTGAATTAGAGAAATTAAAATTGACATGTATGAGTAATGTTAATCAGGCATCTGGTGGTAATGGTAAACCCTTTGTGTACAAGGTCAAAGTACCAGTTTTTAACCCTACCAGTGATGACATAACATTTTGGCTTTCTAGATTTGAACGGGCTTGTCGATCTCATAATGTTGACAAATCACAGTATGTGAATCAGTTGTCTGAAAATCTAAAAGGGGAGTCTCTGAGTAAGTTATATTTCGTTGAAGAGGCCGACAAAGACAATTATGATGCTGTTAGGGCAGCTTTGATAAAGAGATATCAGCTGTCTGAGGAAGGTTACCGTCTTTTGTTTAAAACAATGAGACCTGAGGTAGGTGTAGAATTCTCAGATTTCATCTCAAAAGCACGAATTACACTTTCACGATGGATTGAATTATCCAAAACAGAGAAAACATTTGATGGTCTTACAGATTTATTGCTAAGAGACAAGGTCATGTCTTCTGTAAATAAATCATTCCTAGAGTTCTTACATGAGCGTAAACCTAGTACAATAAAGCAAATGGAAGAATATTGTGACCAGTATGCCACGGCACACCCTGACATGATTCTTAGTAACTCTAACATTAAAGAGAGTATGCCAGTTGCTTCGGCAACAGAATATAATCAGAATTACTCACACAAATTCCAAGGAGCTAAAAATAAATTTGATAAAAAGGTTAATTGGGATAAGTATCAAAACCAAGATAACCGCTCAAATCAGAGTTCTTCTTCGAAGAACTGGAATCGGGCTGATAGTCCTCGACACGCGAGGGGTGCCCATAATGTTAGAAATTCTCGGAAAGGGAGTAGCTATAGGAACTACCCAAGTGCTTCATGGAGACAAAAGAAACAATATTACAGGGATACTCAATATAATGAGCATGATGATTATGATCATGAATATTATGATTCAAACCCAAATAGGGGTTATAACAGAGGCAATAATAATTATAGAGACAATTATAACCGAGGTAGATCACAACACAAAAGACATGGTAAATCGTATTACCAGGCAAACTCTGCACAACAGGAGTTCCACGACACCGATAATCAGAATAATGATAAAAAAGACTCCAATAGTGTAGCGAATTCCGCTTTTGATTTTGCTAGAGCATCTGAGTGTTCGCAATGCAAAACATTATTCGATCCAACCACAGTGTCTACTTTAAGCTGCGGTCACCCACTTCCCGCTCTCCATGCGTCAATCGCGCATAATGGAAGGGGTGCTCTTGTCTTTAATAGGGGCCTAATAGATGGTACTCCGGTATCAATTCTTTTCGACTCGGGGTGCACTACCATTGGAGTGAGGCAATCACTCGTAAATCCTTCTCGAGCTACAGGCAATATAGTCAAATGTGTAACATTTGGTGGCACATTGGAGAAGTACTCCACTGCCATTATCAATATTGCTACGCCTTTCTTTACAGGAGAGGTGCAAGCATGTCTCTTGCCGAATCCGATCGCTGATCTTATCATCGGTCGCATTCATGGAGTGAAAGAATGCACTCCACAGCAAATTTCTAATTGGGAAAATGTTAATATGCAATCTGCTAATGCAGTAATCACTAGGGCTCAAGCTCTCAATATGCCACAATCTTCACATTCTGAAGATGATGATGCGCAGATCCAAGATGATCCCTTGGAGATTTCCCACGATTCCTTTATCAAACAGCAGGAAGATGATCCTACTCTAAAGAAATTCTTTACTCTGGCAACAAAAGGTGATCCGAATAAGGATACAAATCGTAAATCTTGGATTACGATGAAGAATGGCGTACTTGTACGTATGGTACAAGACTCCGCTAAGTCCATTCATTCTCAAATCCTTGTGCCTAAAAAATATGACAGTTAAAAATCTTACAGCACGCTCATGATTCGCAGTGTGCTGGACATATGGGTTTTTCCCGTACTAAAGCTAGAGTTCTTCAATCTTTCTTTTGGCCTGCTGTGAATAAGGACATACGAATCTATTGTCGATCTTGTAAAGTATGTCAAGAGATTAAATCCAGAGGTCCACGCCATGATGCACCTATTCAGGCTGCAGACATTCCCATTCGGCCATTTCAAAAAATGGCGATAGACATCATTGGTCCATTTAAGATAAAGTCTGCTAGAGGACACCAATTTATTTTGACGTGTGTTGATATGTGCACACGTTGGCCGGAGGCTGTTCCTCTAAAGAGCATAACTACTGCTGATATCGCAGATGCTCTTTGGTTAATATTTTCTCGTCTGGGGTTTCCAGCAGAAATATTATCCGACCATGGTACCCAACTCATATCGGATACCATGTCTCAAGTAATGTCGACTCTGAAGATAGAGAGATCGCTGAGTAGTATTTATCATCCTATGTCCAATGGGATGGTGGAGCGTTTGAATAGAACTCTGAAAAACCTACTAGGTAAGATAACAGAAGATCATCCTCAGGATTGGGATAGGGTTTTACCCGCGGCTCTCTTTGCATATAGAGAGGTCGCCAACGAACATACAGGATTTTCTCCCTTTGAACTTGTCTTTGGCGCGAAACCGCGAGGTCCTATGTCCTTACTTCATGATCTTATAACTGCTGATAATATTGTCGATGACACAAAATCCTCTTATGAATATGTCATCGCACTTAGACACAAGATTATTGAAGCATGCAAATTGGCAACTGCTTCTTCTGAATTTGCGAAACAGAAGGCAAGGGAATTTGCCAATAAAAAGAGATGTTTGCGTCAACTTTGTCCAGGTGACAAAGCATTTGTCTTGCTACCTTGTAGGGAAAATAGACTTCTCATTTCTTGGAAAGGTCCGTACGATATAATATCAAAGGTTTCCGATGTTGACTATATCGTCGATATTGACGGGAAGCGTAAAACCTTCCACATCAACATGCTCACGGAATTCCATGAACGTCCTGATTATTTACAACCTGTTTTCCAGGCAACGGACGATTTTCCAGTCCAACATGGACAGTACTCATCTCTGTCAGTAATACAGGATGAGGAAACGAGTTTCTCGGATGTAAATTTACCTTTTCCAATGATTCCTCTTCACTCTAATGAATCATGGAAAGATGTTGCAATTTCTCCAGAATTATCTCCAGGAGAGCAGAAACAAGTTTCTACTATGTTAGAACAATTTCAGGATGTCCTTACTGACATTCCTGGTCAAACTGATGTCATTCAACATGACATTATTCTTACTGACCATAGTCCTATAAGAGTCAGACCGTATCCTATTCCGATACATTTTCAAGCACAGGTAGAGAAAGAGTTAGATGAGATGATAGAGTTAAAAATTATAGAACCATCCACATCAGCATATTCTTCGCCGATGGTTATAGTACGGAAAAAAGACAATAACATACGTCTTTGCGTGGATTATCGCAAATTGAATCAAGTGACTAAATTCGATGCTGAGCCTATGCCTTTACTAGAAGAGCTACTTACGAGACTATCGAATTCTCACTTCTTTACTAAACTCGATTTGTCTAAGGGATATTGGCAAGTTCCACTATCCGAACACGCCAAACCGTTTACTGCTTTTTCGACGCCTAGGGGTCTATTCCAATGGAATTTCATGCCTTTCGGTCTTATGAACGCCCCTGCTACATTTGTACGCATGATGCGTCGAATCCTATCTCATCGCTCAGATGTCATTGCGTATCTTGATGACATCTGTCTTTTCAGTGATACTTGGAACGATCACTATAATGGTATAAATGAACTATTGTCTATCTTACGCGAGCATAACCTGACAGCGAAACCATCGAAAGCATGTATTGGTTTTAGCGAAATATCTTTCTTAGGACACCGTGTTGGTCATGGGTTCCTAAAAACAGAAGACCATAATACAAGTAAGATACTTAACATTTCTATTCCTAAGACTAAAAAGCAAGTACGAAGTCTCTTAGGTCTAATACAATTTTATGGACGATTCATCCCGAATCTGTCCTCCATTATGTCACCTCTTTCTTCCTTGCTAAAGAAAGGGTCTCCTAATGTAGTCCATTGGACTCAAGAATGTCAATCCTCTTTGGATAAGGTTAAAACTATGTTTTCTACTTCACCTATCCTAGTATTGCCTTCTAAGGATAAGACATTTATTCTTCGTAGTGACGCTTCATCCACCGGGATTGGAGCTGCACTAATGCAAGAGTACTCTGGAACTCTGCATCCGGTGATGTATATTTCTCGGAAATTAAATGCCGCAGAGAAGAATTACTCGGTCCTAGACCGTGAATTATTGGCTATGGTTTGGTCAATCCTTAAACTGCAAAGATTTCTTCTGGGCGCGCATTTCATTGTGGAAACTGACCAGAAGGCTCTTACGGCTATTCAGAGTAAAAATCTGAAGAGCGCGAGATCAACGCGATACGCGATTGCTCTACAGCCATTTCATTTTTCGGTGCGAGCTATCCGTGGGTCAGAAAATGTGATGGCAGATATTTTGTCTAGATGCCCACATGATTCATAACTGTTATACAACTTTGATACAGTTGTTTCTATGTTGAAATGTGTACACATATGTAATATATCATATATTGATTGTAACACTACTTAGCGGTTCATTGATATGTATTCACCGCTGATTTTTCAATGGTTTTCGTCTTTGATGATCATGATGTTAAGATATCTTAGATGAAATTTACGTATAAACTAATGTGGAAATTGTGTCATTGCTAATATTGTAGTATGCGTTGGTGACACCTCTCTGGAAATATTTATACTTAGAGAAGTACTTTCTCTAAGGTCATAAAACTTATGCTTATCATCTGCGCATTGTTATTGGTGCGTTGTGAGCCTATTGTATGTTGCTCCTAGATGTATTTCAAAAAAAAAAAAAAATGTACCATTTTTTTTTTCCCGAGGGGTGTGGTAATCTGTTGCGTGCATATTTTGACGCACATTTTACAAAAATTGATATGGCTATTTAATATGGGAAAAATATAGACATGCATTCATTTGTGTATGAAAATGCTGTCTATGGTAAAAGCGAGATAATCCATGTTTGATTCACACTTTTGATTATAGGAGTAATCGTTCTGGATATTGATCCGGCGCAAGGATAGTGCGCTTGCGTTTGTACTTATTTTTTAGGGCCAGAAAATATATTAATTTGCTTATTGTGTTTATGGCCTGAATTCATATGTATTACATATTATTAGTACAAGTAGAATCAGTCCTATATTGTATATTTTGGATGGGTAGGAGGGACTAGATTCTTGTATTCCGGTCTAGCGGAAGTATGAGTTGTCTTGACAAGTCGTGAGGAGTTCCGATGTACTGCTTACAAATGGCGGGGTACGTTTTTCTAGAGCTGGTCCTTTCGTCAGGAAAAAATGTCTTACGAAGTGGTATTTCTTCTGAAGGAGATGGTGTCTCTACGATAGTTTGTGTTCGAGACTCTCCTTATGTCAGTATATAGATGATTCGGACTCCAGGTAAACCCAGCTCCTATTTTGATGATCTCTCGTCGGTTAGGCCTAGCTTGACTTTTGGTGCTTCGTTATGCTAGTGTCGTGTTTGGTATCGACGAAGATGACAGATTTTCCTGCAGCGGTTATGGCTACGTGAAATTAACCTGATCACCGTAGAGCTGTATGGAAACATTTATGAAATCCTTTATATACCCATTACAAATTAACTCTGGCTTATATTCTCCTCCCTATGCATGAGTGAACGACAACTCAGGGAGGTAGCCATGTTGGATTTCGGTCATCATATGTTTTGATCACTGCCAAGAGAACAGATTATTTTTCTTATTATCGGACAGTGACAGAGAGATCTCAATCCTGCTAGAAACCCCCCTTCGTGGTTTCATAATCTATACTACAAACTATGGACGTCAAGTAACTTTAGTTATTTATCGATTCCTTCACTGACGCGTTTAGTCAGATAGGGGAATGCGGCCATAATGTATCATGACATTGAACTTTGATGTACTGCCATTATTTCTGAATGTGTCATGACTTCAGATCTGCTATGTATACCTACAAATTGATATGTCAACGAACCATGATGTACTCGTATGTCCCAGTGTGTACGTCTGAATAAATTGAGTAAACTAAGATTCCAGCAGTCTGCATTGGTGCCTTGTAGACAAGTGTGAGTGGTTATATTGGTCAGCACACGAACAGCACACCATTCGCGGTAATCACACTCTACACTTCTACTTCATACATACACCATCCTGCGTCGGCTGAAGTGACCAAGTTCAGGGCCTGCTTCCCCCTGGAGCCTTTGCCTTCCCTAACTCAGGACTAGGGTGAGTTACCCATTTACAGCTGGGTAGACTGGAGCATGCCTGATCTCAACAACACACCACTCTTCCTTACAGAGCAGACAGACTGATACTTTACAGTGGTGTACTACAGGTGTAGTAAGAAATAACGTCTTTACAGGTGTGTTAAGTGTTAGTGAATAATAACTATCTAATTTAACTAACTAAATAACGTATAGGTACATTAAATAAAATATTAATCTAATACTTGTGTGAGATTTATTTTCTCTTTTCATAATTTCTTCTTTTTATATTTCGTTCTCTTTTTTGTTCTTTCATTTCATTTTTTTTCTCACATTTCATTTTATTGATAATAATTCAATTAAGAAGTTAAGTTAACTAATTAATTAGTATAGGATATGATGATCCATCCGTAGTCTTGATCCTGATGAATTCTTTTAGGCAAAAATGTTCAAACGTTTACGTTGGAAAGAAATGTCATTGATCCTAGGATCCAAGAATTAAGTATACACAGGAACATCAGTTCGGTTTGTCGTCAGACATTGTTCCATGATTGTTCAACGAATATTCATATATTGTGTATGGAAGTTAGACGAAGTTTCAATGTCAATATGTATACCTTGATTGTCTTTAGTTCAATTCTGTGATGCATATAGTGTTTATAAATATTAAATTGAAGGCAAGGTTAGTTCCCTTATAGTTGATACTTCGTTATATGCAATTTAGTGATGATTGACGTGTTTTAGGAATGTCAATGTTGATCATTCGTCGTCAATAGGATTACGTGACAACGCATCCGCCACAATATTTTCAGTGCCAGGAATATGTTCAATGGAGAATTCAAATGGCTGTAGGATGATTGCATATCTGGCGAGTTTTGGGCTCTTGTGGTTAGATCGACGCAGAGATGCTACAGCACGTTGATCAGTTTGTATGGTGAATGGAGCACCAAGCAAAAACTTTTCAAGTTTAGTTATTGCCCATATAACTGATAAAAGTTCCTTGTCCACTGTGGAATACTTTGTTTCTGTCGGCTTTAGCTTTCTTGAAATATATAAGGTAGGATGTAGAACGCCATCATGGTTCTGGAGCAGGCATGCACCAATGCCGTAGTTACTAGCATCTGTTCGTAAGAAAAATCTTTTGGAAGCATCGGGAAGTCTTAAAATTGGTTCATGCGAGAACAAATTTATTATTTTGTTGAAAGTTTCATTGCATATACCAGTCCATGTCACCTTCACCGGCATGTCTTTTTTTAACAATGAAGACAATACAGCCGTGATGGATGACAAGTTTGGTATGAATCTACTGTAATATTGAACAAGTCCTAACAAACTCCTGACCTGTTTCTTCGTCTGAGGAACTGCTATGTTTAGAATTTTGGAGACTGTACTAGGTAACGTTCGGATATATCCCGATCCAATGATATGTCCCAAAAAGGTTATCTCATTACACGCGATTTGAACCTTTGTAGGTTTAGCAGTTAGATGATAATTCCTTAGAGTGTCGAAAACATATCTAAGTCCCGAAACATGTTCCTCAAACGACGAACTGAACAAGCATATGTCGTCAATATATGTAATAACGTCTGGTCTACCTGATAAAATTTGTCGCATCAGGCGAATGAAGGTAGCTGGCGCATTAACAAGCCCAAAAGGCATCACATTCCACTGGTATAGACCTTGTGGAGTGGAAAATGCGGTGTAGTACTTAGCCTTTTCGGTCAGTGGTATCTGCCAATAACCTTTAGTTAAGTCTATCTTACTAAATATAGTTGCGTTGGATAGACGTGGCAGTAAGTCGTCGATAAGTGGATGTGGTTCGCTGTCAACTATAGTCTTAGCATTTAATTTTCTATAGTCAACACATAGTCTGATGTTATTGTCCTTCTTCCGGACAATCACTAATGGAGAAGAGAATGGCGAATTACTAGTCTCAATGATTCCCAGAGACAACATCTGTTCAAGTTCCTTAGTAGTTTTAGCAAGGAAATGTAAAGGAACCGAATAGGGATGTACACAAATAGGTGTATCATCATTGAGAGTAATGTCATGACTGATAGTCGATGTGCGACCCGGGACGTCGGTCAACACATCTGGATAAGATTGTAATAGATTAGCAATCTGTAGACGCTGTTGCGGTGTAACCGTTGAAGAGATGGTTATATCCCGCCAAGATTCAGTAGGTTGAACTACTGGTACCGGTAACGGTAACTGTACCTCAGGAAAAGAAGATTCTTCTTCCTGGATGACAGATAAGTTGGAATAATAACAAGTAGATACTGTGTCGCCATCTAGTTCATGAAAAATTGACTGTAAGTGTTCAGGACGTGTATGAAATTGCTTGAGCATGTTAATATGAAATATCTTTTTTGTGTCCCTTGATATCTAAGACGTAATCAACGTCGGAAATTTTATCAATGACTTTGTAAGGACCATTCCAAGATATCAATAATTTATTGTTATTGTGAGGAAGTAACACATAAGCCTCATCGCCTGGGAATAATTGGCGTAATCGTTGAGACCTATTTTGTAGAGATCGAGCCTTAGCTTTTGCAGCCTCAGAAGAAGCTGTTGCCAACTGGCAAGACTCAATAATGTTCTTCCGAAGATTAATCACATACTCGTAAGATGACTGAGTGTCCTGAGTCATCTCCTCGTCAATTAATAAGTCTTTTATTAGTCCCATAGGACCTCTTGGGGGAGCACCAAAAACTAATTCAAAGGGAGAGAAGCCAGTTTGTTCATGCGGTACCTCCCGATAAGCAAATAGAACAGCTGGGAGTGCTCTGTCCCAGTCATGAGGGTGCTTAACAGTAACCTTATGTAGTAGTTGTTTAAGTGTACGGTTAAGTCTTTCAACCGCACCATTACTCATAGGATGATAAATACTACTTAAATTCCTATCAATGTTCCAAGTATTCATGACTTCCTTCATGGTGTCAGATATGAACTGTGACCCATGGTCTGATAAAAGTTTTCTAGGAAACCCTATTCTAGAAAAGATGAGATGTAGTGCATCAGCTACATCTGTGGTAGTGGTGGTCTTTAATGGGATAGCTTCTGGCCATCGTGTGCACAAATCAATGCACGTAAGGACGAATCTATGTCCTCTGGCCGATGGTAGCAATGGACCAATAATATCTATGGCCATCTTGTCAAACGGTCTTGCTGAGATATCGCAAGCCTGAATAGGCGCCGTGTGAAAAGCTCCACGTGCTTTCACTTCTTGGCATGTAGTACAGGAACGTACATACTGCGAAATATCTCTTGACACTCCTGGCCAAAAGAATGAAGACAGTACTCGAGATCGTGTTCGAGTATATCCCATATGTCCAGCACAATGTGAGTCATGTGCATGTTGAAGAATGTACCGTCTAAAAGTATACGGGACCATAACTTGTTGTTTCATTTGTGATTTGTCATGAAAACATCTAATCAATATGTCATTTTTAATAACAAACCAATGTTTGTTATTATTACCTGAGGATGGATTGTCAACTTTATCAACCAGCTTAAAAATTTTTTTTAAAGATTTATCCTCTTTTTGTTTGGTTGCAAATGTTTCCCTGTCAATAGGTGAATTGACTACAAACTCCTCTTGGTTGTCTGCATCCATCGTATTATCACTAAATTTCTCAATGAGTTGAGTCTGCGCTCTAGTCGTCACGGCGTTTCCAGTGCATAGGTTATGTTTCTCCCATTCTATGATCTCATCTGGAGTACAATCTTTACTACCGTGTATACGACCAACCATTAGATCAGCTATAGGCTTTTTTAGCATACATACTTTTACATTCCCTGTGAAAAAGGGTGTTCTAATATGAACAATAGCTGTGGGGTAAAACTCAATAGTTCCACCAAATGTCATGCAGCGTACATATTCTCCTGTCGCACAGCTAGGATGTACCAGCGACTGACGTATACCAATCGTCGTGGATCCTGAATCCCTCAGCACTGAGACGACGGATCCATTAACTAATCCCCTGTTAAAAATTAGTAAGCCTGTTCCATCGTTGACTGCAAGACCTACCTGTGGTATAATATGTCCGCAGTTAAGCACTGTTTCTTTCGCCTTCTGAAAAATAAGATTGCATTGTTGGCAACTATTTGCCACATTATAATTAATAGCAAAACATGCAGCAGAAGACTGTGTTGTATTATTGTCAAGTGGGACCTGAGCTATAGGGGTAGTATTATTTGTAACTGCCGCCCCTGTATTATGGTTGTAATGAGATGATCCCCGAGAATGAGATCGATTCCGAGTATAATTGTTAGAATTATCTCGTCGTCCTCTATAGTAACTATTATCTCGATGTCTCGAGCCATGATTATTACCATTCCAGTTATTGTTATTATTGGGAGTATGTGATCGATTATAATTAGTGTTATGTAGACCATTGTGGTAGTTTGTTTGAGGTGAATAATTTCTATCTCGTGATCTACCTCTGTTGAACTCATTTTTATTGTTGAAATCATTATTATGTCCCTTCTGAAAGTTAACATTGTGATTTCTTTGGAACCTACTTCTGTCTACACTGTGATGTCTTTGTTTGTTATTATGATTGTAGGCCATATTAGACGCCACAGGTAGAGGTTCTCTTAATGAGGAGTTAGAAATGGTTGCATTCGGATGTGCCGAACAGTAGTTTAAAGAAATTTTTTCTAACTCGTCGATAGTACCTGGTTTACGCTCCTGCAAATATGCAAAAAATGGTTGGCTAACCGAAGATAATACCTTATCCCGTAGTAGTAAATCAACTAATTTGTCGTATGATTTGTTGACTTCTGCCAGTTCAACCCATCTATTAAATGTATTGCGTATGTTCGCAATGAATCCTGCAAAATCTTTTGGAGATTCAGGTAAAATTCCCTAAATTTCAACCTACAGTGTTCCTCGTCCAGGTGAAACCTTCGTAAAAGCAAGGACTTAATAGCACCGTAGTTATTTGCTATTGATGGGTCAGCATTTTGAGAAGCCGTCAATGGTTCTCCAACCAAGAATTCATTTAACTTGAGTACCCATGACTCTTCAGGCAAATGATTTGTTTTGCAAGTCTGTTCAAAACGTGACAGGAACGATGAAAGGTCGTCCACGTTTAAGTTGAGAGTGGGTAATTTAAAGTTGTAGAAATGTTTAGTTTGGCTGGATGACGATCCATTTTGTGCGTTATTATTCTGGTTTGCATCAGCACTTTGTGCTTGTAATCTTGCTGTCTCCAATTTAATACGCGCCAATTCCATTTCTTGTTGTAAAATAATTTCCTCTCGTTTCAATTTATTATCTTCTTCCTGTCTGGCGATTGCTCTTTGCTCTTCTCTTTCACGTTGAGCAATCTCTCTCAATCTATTTTCCTTGGCAATTTGCTTCATCTCACGTTCTGCTTCCTTTCTTTCACGTTCCTCCTCCTCTTTCTTTAATGCAGCCTTTTGTTCCTCTTCCTCTTTCTTTAATGCAGCCTTTTGTTCCTCCATTTCTGCTTTATGTTTTTCCAGTTCTGCCTCAGCAAACTGACGAAGTTCTTGAGATTTATAACCATATTCTTTACCAATTTTAACGAAATGGTCTATAGTAAGCATTTTGACTTTTATCTGGTAAGTAATTATTGATAATTACTGATTAAAATAGTCAATAGTAGCTTCAGAGTAATTATTATACTTACTCAACTTAGGAATATTCAATATAAATAATCACAATAGTACTGAACTCGTATGTCTAAGTTCAACTAATAGACAATATTTTGTAACAATATTGTATCTAAATAATAACTATATCATAAATAGTTATGATATCTGTTAACTATAATGTAATTACATCACACAATTAATCTTAATATCCAATAATGTTGGGTATGATTCCTAGTAATTATATTGTTCAATGTACTAAGTCACTCTCTTAGTACCAGAAAAGTATATTAAATAATATACAATGGGTCTATTACCTCAAAGGTAGACTATAAGATTATTTTATTTGGTCAATATATATATTATATTATTATTATGCCCTAGGCATCTCTTATAAATTGTAGTGCTAATTTCTTGGACTATCACTGCATAATTATGCAATGTCCCATATTAACCTTAAATGTCAGAAAAAATTAATTAAATTAAATTACAAGTGTATTATTGAATATAATGTTATAGTATTAATGTAGTATTTAATATATATCATGAGTACAAACAAAACAATGATGCAACTAAAGGGTACAAACAATGTCAAGACGCAAACAAGACATTTTCACAATTAAAAATGAATTTATGAACTAAATAAAACAAGCGGAAGTGTCACACGGAAAACGAAGGGTCAAAGATTGACCCGAGGTCAACTGAATATGCAAAGTACACAAAAAAAAAATGACTGCAAAAAATGATGACATCACAGGACTCATAACGGACGAACATTTAACAATCATAAAATAAATTGATAGTAAGAGTAGACTGGACGAAATAGTTAACGAACATGATACAAAACTGAATAAAAATGTGAACTTAGTACAAATAAAATACACCAGTTATCTACGGAACGGTACAGCTAACACAAATCGTCAAACGACAGCAGATTTGGACATGCAGTCCAATGGCAAACCTCAATGGGGCTTCCAAAAGTGCAATCGTTTAACTGCCCTAAGACCGACTGAAATCTAGGTGGTCAGCTGTTCGCGACATTCCCCAGAGATTTCAGTTCCCTCCAACCGGCCCGCTAATTAACAACACATTAAGACAACAAAAAGTACATTAAACATAGGTAAAAACATGCCGATGTAGGCAGAGGGCATGGACTCAGTTAGCACTGTCACGTTAACGACAATAGTTATTGAGCTAAACTTATCTTTATTTGCTGCTTCACTTGATGCTCGTTGTCGTCGACGGCTAGGCCTGTGCCTTTGACTGTCTGCTCCTGTAGTCCATATCGTGTGTTTGCTTCAATGGCTCATGTTTCCCCTGGTTAGACTTAGAAACGGCTTTGGTTTCTCCGACAGTTCACCTACACGACTTTCGGTGACGTCACGTTGTTAGGCATTATAATGAGTACTGCGTCATCTTCGACTGGATCATGTGATCGAAAATTGATCGTAAATATTTGTGGTTAACATGTGCGTAAGGAACAGAAGTTTGTTTCTTTTTTCTGTCGTTCCCCGCATTCGGCCGCCACTTTTGTTGAAGGACTTTCGTGTGTGGTTACTGGTTGTGTTGCTTGAATTCTGATCGTGCTAATATTCGTACGCGAATGGAGTGAACCTCACCTTTGGTTTGTCGTAATGCCTGAACTTGGCATCAAGATGTAAACAACTGTTCATCTTATTAACTCAGCAACTTGATATAAAATACATAATTCAGAAGGTTGAATGGTGTAACGTGATTCAACGAATAATGCCTCCGGTTCGAGTCCTTCACAATTTAATATGGATTACACACATACATAAACAGTTCAATTCACACATGAGGTACATGCATCAATCAATCAATAGCGTAGACTGCCGTTTTACGTGTCAATGTCCGTTTAAGGATACAATGCAGTAATTGTCGTCAGAACATCACAGCTATATGCACGCGCAGATAGAATGGCTACCTGCCGACAGTGAGACTGTGAGTCTAATTACTTCGTATAAAGTAGACGATTATCTTTCTCCTTCCAAGGATTTAGTTAATCACTAACCTCCATAAGTTTCCTCTCATGTAGAGTTCTAGGACTGACCCTGGTCCATCATAAATGCACATATGAATGGCTATATCATGCCATTGAATTGGAAGGTTAACAAAACGCAGCTATTCAGCTTGGCGGTCAAGTAACAAAGGGTAGCGTCTCCTAGTTACCGACTGTGACCCAAACAACGCTAGACACGTCATAATCGATCGTGTATGGAGCGTTCAATAATTGAAACATCTATCGCAATATATTAAATGTCTTAACCTTTACATTTGCACGTCCGCTAACCTTTAGCAGACGGCGTTAATATCATATACCGTAACACAAAGCCAAGGCTCAAGAAGTGTACACAGAAGCAAACAAAGAAGTAAAAAGAAGTATCAAAAGAGACAAGAGGAAGTATATTGAGGAGTTGGCAAGAGAGGCAGAAGATGCTGTAGCCAAAGGAAATATGAGAGAACTGTATAACAGCACAAAGAAGCTAACGGGGAAATACAAGCAAACAAGTTGCCTCATAAAAGACAAGAATGGAAAACTGCTCAGCAATATACAAGAGCAAATGAAGAGGTGGGCAGAATATTTTGAGGACCTTCTCAATAGACCAGCTCCACAAAACCCCCCGGACATCCAGCCAGCAGAAGAAGAGCTACAAATTAACTGTGAAAGACCAACGAAGGAAGAAATAAAGAAAGCCATAAAGCTTCTAAGAGATGGAAAAGCGTCTGGACCTGATGGCATTCCAGCAGAGGCCATCAAAGCAGATATCGACACGGCTACAGAGATCATACTTGGTAAATTCTGGGAAAAGGAAGAGATACCAGCAGAATGGAAGGAAGGATATCTGGTTAAGTTTCCTAAGAAGGGAAATTTACAAGAGTGCACAAATTATAGAGGAATAATGTTACTTTCAGTGCCAGGAAAAGAATTAAACAGGATTATCCTTGAAAGATTAAAAGAGTCCATAGACAAGAAACTGAGAGATGAATAAGCAGGTTTTCGACAAAACAGATCCTGTACAGACCAGATAGCCACTTTGAGAATAATAGTTGAACAAAGTCTGGAATGGAATTCACCACTATACATCGGATTTGTGGACTACGAAAAGGCATTTGACAGTGTAGACAGAGAATCACTTTAGAAATTGATGAGGCATTATGGAGTTCCCCTGAAGATCATTAATTTAATAAAGAAAACATATGAAGACCTGACATGCAGAGTTCTTCATGAAGGACAGCATACAGAACCGTTTGGGATAAGAACAGGAGTGCGACAGGGATGCCTCTTGTCTCCATTTCTTTTCTTACTAGCAATAAACTGGGTTACGCAGAACATCGACAACACACAACAGAAATGGAATCCAGTGGACTCTGACTAAGCTGGATGATCTGAATTTTGCTGATGACTTAGCTCTTCTGTCCCATAACCGTAATCAGATGCAGGACAAATTGAAAACACTCGATGAGAGGTCACAGCAATTGGGTCTGAAAATACACAGGGAAAAGACAAAGATAATGAGAATAAATGCAGGTAATGATAACAGGGTTGAAATTGAAGAAGCACCAATACAAGATGTAGAATCGTACACATATCTTGGCAGCAATATAGACACAGTTGGAGGGACAGACAGTGATATCAAAATAAGAATACAAAAAGCAAGAGGAGGTTTCATTGCATTGGGAAACATATCTAGATCAAGAGAAATCAAGTCCAACATAAAAATAAGAATCTTCAACTCAAATGTGAAGTCAGTCCTATTGTATGGCTCTGAAACATGGAGAACAACAAAAACAAGAAGAAGAAAGTTACAGATATTCATAAACGAGTGCTTGCGTAGAATAGAAGGACTGAAATGGTATGACAAAGTCACAAATGTGGAATTGATGACAAGAACAAGACAAGTGCCAGTGAAACAAGTGATGAGAAGAAAACGCTGGCGATGGATAGGACACACGTTGAGAAAACCTGTTGATATCATTACAAGGCAGTCATTGTTCTGAAATCCCCAGGGTAAGAGAGGGAGAGGTACGGGGAGAAGAGATCTGAGACAGAAGTGAAAATGATGAGGAAAACATGGAAAGAACTTGAATTGTTGACATGTGATAAGTCGAGAAAGATGATGGAAACTGCGGTAAGACGTGGAGTACAATGGATGGGTATGAAAAATCGAAAAAGGTGATTTGTCTTACGAGGACAAAAGACAATGTGAATATGTGAACTTGAAGAAACACCACTAAAAGATGTAGAAGAATTCACATATCTTGGCAGCAATATAGACAACGTTGGAGGGGACAAACAATGATATAAAAATAAGAATACAAAAAGCAAGAGGAGGTTTTATTGCATTGGGACACGTGATAAGAGGACTTGGCATGTGTTTGTTGAAGGCCTATGCACCTTGGGGAGATAAAGTAATAATAGAAAGTAATAAAAAGAAGCAGTAACCTGAAATAGTAACATGAGCTGTAGTAACAGGAAGTAGTAACAGAAAGTAATAACATGAAGTAATAACAAGAAGTAATAACAGGAAGTAGGAATAGAAAGTAGTATCAATAAGTAGTAACACTAAGACGTGTAACAGGAAGTAGTAATAGAAGAAGAGTAGCATGAAGTAGTAACAGAAAGTAGTAACAGAAAGTAGTAACAGAAAGTAGTAACAGAACTTTTCTTGAATTGATATATGACATGAGACTACGTGATAAATATATTGCGCATGATAGTTGGTGCTCATGTAAGTCTGTAACGATGATCTAATAATCCAGATAAAAGTGAAGTATATAACTATGAATTACTTCATTATCTTTGAATCATAGAGGAAAAATCTGTGATTTGATTAACCAGTATCGCATAGAAGTAATTGAAAAGAAAACAGTCTTTCAGCTGTGAGGCTAAGTGCAAAAAGCAATTTTAAATAGTAACAAAGGAAAATTAATAATAATTTTTTTAAAATTTACCAACCTCATTTTCCATTCGTAAATTCCTTAAGAACACTTTATAAATTGAATTTCCCAGTAATGAATATTATAAATCCACACATAAATGAAGTATTATACAGGCTGTGTAAAAGCTACGCTTTGAAAAAAAAGAAAACTAACTCAGCGTGTGTTGGAAATCCGTACTGACTCTGGTGAACGTGTCGTTATATTTTGGGTTGCCAATATGTCAGAAGTTGTGGCCTGTGTCGTATGACTCCACCTTTTAATCCAGTAACTATGCGCGCATCTTGCCGTGCAATATTGTCGTGCTCGCGTACCCCTTTCAGTGCACGTCAATCACTTAAAGTGGGTGGGCTGTCGCAACCAACTCTTCAATTCTGTGCTGTTATATTGGCCGCTCACTACAGAAACCATCCGCCCTTTTGTCACAATGCCTTCTGTCGCAACAGATCGTCGTCCTCTATTGTTTCCTTGCCGGATGGCTCACGAGTGATTTTCCTTTAATCTATTAATTAATTGTATTGCGACGTACATGACATCTAAGTGGCTTAGCTGCTATCAGGATCTACCATTTTAGAACAAACATTCCTGTACGTTCACGAGTCCTTTGTTGTCGATTGGTCCGGCAAGCGTGTCATTGTCACAATGTGGTACGAATCGTTTTGTTTAAACAAGGGATTAAGCATTAACGAATTATTTCTATTGCAAAGCCGGGCGTCTCCTAAAGTAAACAATACTTGTCTAACGAGGCTGTCACGAGAGGTTTGATTGTTATAGAAATTATAAAGTATCCTGGACACAAAGTTGTATTAAGGGATACCAGGACAGTGCCACATAAGATACTGGTCTTATAAATAATACCCTCTTCTCTGAAAAGAGTAAGGTGAATAGACATCAAAGGTAAGATCAAGCTGTATAAGTTCCTAGAGAAGATGGTAATGTATTACTCTAAGTTCCTACATGCTCCTCCCAAGATCCTCCTCTGTTAATATTAATAGCTCTGCTAGGGGATTTAACTAAACTATCTACCAACAAGAACTGTAACCTAACTTAAATAATTTAAGTAAGTCTGTTGGTAAATATTTACAATTTATTTTTACAAGTTTTTCTTTTCTGTTTGAAAATCTTTCAAGGAACTCAAATTTTAATTACAACATTTAAATAAATACAACATTTGAAAATAGTTCAAAAGTATCAAAAGTCTCTAAATTTGTAGAAAGTTCTTCTCTCTTGGTTGAACTCACTCTGGTTGTAGAATATTTATATCTTAAGACCCATCTTATTTCAGTTATTGAACGATTGTTTATACTGGCTATAACCATGCCCAAACAGATGTCATTGTAGTGACTTCTAAATACAATATCTAAATTAATATATAACAATATAGGGCATAAAGGCAAAGATAAGAAAGTATAAAAGAATTTTCTGCTAGAACGGTTGGTATCGCGTACGCCTTCAGATTATTATTTGCTAACGAATAGCCGAACAAAACGGTACCCAATTTTTCAAATTCGTCCTTGACATAAACAACCACTTTTCCTAGTTCTAAGAAAATATTTGCCTAAAATGCATGGTGGAACGAGGAGGGGCAAGGATAGATGAAATGCTAATTCGTTTCGCATTGATTTTAAACTAAAAGCAACCATAGCACAGGGGCAAGCCTTGCCTTAGGGGTTTCCCCAAATACAATGAAAAAGTTAGAATTGTGGACACCTCGGTCATGTAAACATGTTAAGCTCTTATTATGAATGACCTAAGCTCTCGTAATTATCTCGTAAGTACATGAGAAAAGAAGTGAACAGGAGGTAGTTTAAAAATAAACAACCAACATAGAAAAAAAGATAGAATTTTGAACCAAACAACATAACCCCTTAAAAATTGTATATTCGTGTACCTGAAGACTTGCTGACCAAGAATATGTTATTAGTTATATAAATAGTCCCTTAACCAATTAAATATTGATAAAACAATACATAGAGATCAGAGATACTGTCAGGTCAAGTCATATCTGCTTAGATTGGATCGCATATTTTTTGGGAAAAAAGTAGGTGACAGATAGGCTAGGATAGTACAGTGAATCTGATTGGGTGGCATTTGAAGTGAGACTAAATATTATTCGCTGACCTTTGAATAAACATAAATAACCTAGTAACGTAGGAAAAGTTTGAATGATATTTTTGAAACAGACTGTTTACACTGTAAAATTAATAGAGATTGGCTAACTGAATCGATATTGTCAGAATAAGCGTTGGGGAGGACGCCATTTCTAAGAAAATTGTCAACAGTGATAGATGAGAGCATGTGACAGTACGGACTGTTACGTCGGATTAACACTAAGGTGCTGCCAGTTAATTATAGTTAGGGTAAGAATACTTAGCAAGATTAAACATTAAGTATTTGAGCGTGTCTAGTTAGTGTAATAGCACTAGCCACAAATCCTATGAGTGATTTAATTAAAGTGTTCAGGAATGACGTCATCGAACTTGGGGTAGAATTGCCCACTAGTTAGGACGGAAGTGATGGTTTGAGAGAAGGGGGTTAAGTGAGTTGGTTTTAGGCACGAGACGTGCGAGGCAGTGATTTTGGGGTTTGGACCATCTTGCAAGTTCGATGGCTGTGTGTTATTTCTTGGGATGACTGGTTTGTATACCATTGAAGCACATGTATTTATGAACTATTATGAAGTTGTCAGAGGTTACAGACACTTAATAAAGGTATACATTCATATTTAGTCCAGCTTGACCTTATTTCCTGAACGTCAGTAGGAAGTGTCGTTTGTTTACATCAGGTAATTGAGAAAAGAATGTTACCATATTTTCGACGATCATGCAGCCTAAAACATAAACACAGTTACGAGTCTCCAAAAGAACTACCTGGGTTATGTTCCTGTTCTGTAATCACCATCTCTGGCAGTCGCCAGTAAAACAACAGATGAACATTGATAAAAGATTCCACCCCATTCTCACCCTGTCACACTAGACTTGATTTGTCACCGTGACCAAGCCCGGTCACATCTAACTTGATTTGGTGCCGTTCCCGTCCACTCCCCCGGCCACATAACTTGATTTGGTGCCCGTGACCAGCTCGTAACTGTTTTTTTATGATGGATTCACCCATTCAACAGCTAGAGCATAAAGTATTTTTGTTGCAAAAGCAAAACCATCTGCTTCAACAACAATTGTCACAGCAACAAACAGCTGCTGGAAGGGCACACTGGAACAGTCTCAATAAAAGACACTGTCGCATTACAGTGAGAAACGTTATCAATGTAATCAAACAAGGAAAGATATTTGAAATAAATAATGTTACCAGTGACCAACAAAGATGTTTGATAACGACAGAAAATGGACTAAGAGCATATATAAAGCCAGTAACACAGTGGAGAAAAACCTTTAACAGACGTTATCATTCCTGTTCCATCGCTGAGGTTCATATCCCTCCACCTGAGCTGTACTCACGTATCCTCTCCCATTGTTGCTCGCTTGGCTGAGTTACCTTCCGTTACTCCAGGCCCCTCTCATGCTTCGCCTCAGCATGATATTATTGTACCTCCTATTACTGCCGCAACTCCTGTCCATACCTCCCTTCCTCCCCCTGTTCACCTCTCTTCTGACCCCGCTTTTCCTCCCTCTGTTCACCTCCCTTCAGACCCCGCTTTTCCTCCCTCTGTTCATCTCTCTTCTGACCCCGCTTTTCCTCCTTATTGTTATTTTCCTCCGCCTCCCTCCGACCTTGATACAGAACACGAGTCTGACTCTTCAGATGTTGAACCTTCTCTTCCTCCTTATGGTTATTTTCCTCCGCCTCCCTCCGACCTTGATACAGAACATGAGTCTGACTCTTCAGATGTTGAACCTTCTCTTTCTCCTTATGGTTATTTTCCTCCGCCTCCCTCCGACCTTGATACAGAACATGAGTCTGACTCTTCAGATGTTGAACCTTCTCTTCCTCCTTATGGTTATTTTCCTCCACCTCCCTCCGGTTATTTTTCTCCCCCTTCCTCTGATCTTGACTCTTCCCCCGATTATTCTTCTTTTGATATTGGACCTGATGTTCCTCTTCCCTCAGCTCGTTTTCTCTTTAGACGTCGTCATCCAAAATTCATTTACGATTCTGTTCCCTTTCCTAAGCCCCTTCACCAGCGGGCCGCCCATGTACGAACCCGTTTTCGTCGCTCCCGTGGTTCTGTTCATTCTCCTTACCGTAGTCCCTCTCCTCCGCCTCTCCCTCCCCCTGCCACACCTCCTTCCGTAGATTGCGTGTTCCCCTCCGTTATCCTCATACCAGTCCGCAGCCTCCACCCCGACCCTCCCGTTGTTTCCCGTAGTCCATGCCATTGTTCCTACATCCCAACCTACACAGTACGATCCTCGCCTGTTATTGTAAGCCATTGAAAGATGTTTACAAATTGAACTGCACTTACCTCCAGATGCCGTCTCCGGTCAGGTTGACATTTCCTGCCCTGCTATTATTTTTAGCATGAAGTCGACCCTGCTTCTCGTGTCTTCCGATGCGGGTCTCTTACACAATACCCTCCTGCTGAATTGCTTGATCCTGATGCTACCGTGAAGACCAATCGTTACGCATCCTTGAACATCTGGGTTATACACTTTACGTACATTTCCAGTTTAGATAGGAAAGTCCAACAGCCGTTATTTATGGAGAGCTGTTACATTTTCGTCCGCAAGAAAGACATTGCCGAATCTGACAGTACATGAACATTTCCCTCACGACATCCTTTCGACCACTGCTGATGGAGATCCACCAACTCAGAAGATCTCTGCAGTCCTGATATATTGTAGTTGATGTAGTTCCCTTTTACACGCGTTAGCGTCATTATGTCACATTATTTTTGACTGATGTATTATTTGACCATCTTGTGTACACCTATGATTTTTTTGTGTTTTTCTTTTTGCCATGTTTCTGACGTAAGATTTTGCCCAGATTTTTTTAAGGTTTACATCGTTCTGTTGTACCAAATAAAAGTGATTAACTAATGTACATCTTCACCCGCCACTAATGTTGGCATCATTCACGATTCATTATGATGATGACACCATATTGCATTATGATTGTTTAAATTTTCGGTTATTGTTACACCGACACTCATTCATGTGATTTAACTATTTGCCCATTTATATATTCTATACCATTGTCCATTGATTACCATGTTTCCATTCCATTCATTGTTTCCGGTTATTGTTACACCGGCCAAGTCATTTTTTTAATGAGACTTACCCATTTTGCCCATACTTTGCCACCAAGTTTTGTGGTTCTATTTCCATTTGTTCCATTCATATTTTTTTCATCACCCACTTCAGTGAAGTGTATGGTGACAGCCTTTTTGTGCACCCGCCATATATATATATATATATTTTTGTTTTTGTTTTTTTTTTTTGCCAGTTTTTTTTTCCTTGCGACGTTAACTTGCTTGTCATGTTATTTTATGTTTTATGATTCGCACAAGTGTGAGAGATATTGATGACTATAAACCCATAAAGCGTTTTGTTAGTTCGTTAATGAATGTTAGTTACTGTTCTATTTTGCTCATATATTTTTGTTTGGCCACTTATTAGTACTAATTGTAGCTACCATAACCTCCATAGTGTTTTTTTTCCATGTGTCCCTCGTTTATGTTATGTCCATCAGTCCCTACCCCTTCATGATCGATTTTTGTGTGTGAAATGTTAATGGTGTTATTTCATCCATTATTCCCATCTATTGTTTATTGTAGTCCTTCTGACATGATTTATGGTGGGATACATGAATCACAATAATTTTGTTTTAGAGTTAGTAAATTTTTTTCTAGGGAATAAAGTGTCTCCTACGGGATACACTTTAGTGGCCCCGGGCGTATGTGACAGTACGGACTGTTACGTCGGATTAACACTAAGGTGCTGCCACTTAATTATAGTTAGGGTAAGAATACTTAGCAAGATTAAACATTAAGTATTTGAGCGTGTCTAGTTAGTGTAATAGCACTAGCCACAAATCCTATGAGTGATTTAATTAAAGTGTTCAGGAATGACGTCATCGAACTTGGGGTAGAATTGCCCACTAGTTAGGACGGAAGTGATGGTTTGAGAGAAGGGGGTTAAGTGAGTTGGTTTTAGGCACGAGACGTGCGAGGCAGTGATTTTGGGGTTTGGACCATCTTGTAAGTTCGATGGCTGTGTGTTATTTCTTGGGATGACTGGTTTGTATACCATTGAAGCACATGTATTTATGAACTATTATGAAGTTGTCAGAGATTACAGACACTTAATAAAGGTATACATTCATATTTAGTCCAGCTTGACCTTATTTCCTGAACGTCAGTAGGAAGTGTCGTTTGTTTACATCAGGTAATTGAGAAAAGAATGTTACCATATTTTCGACGATCATGCAGCCTAAAACATAAACACAGTTACGAGTCTCCAAAAGAACTACCTGGGTTATGTTCCTGTTCTGTAATCACCATCTCTGGCAGTCGCCAGTAAAACAACAGATGAACATTGATAAAAGATTCCACCCCATTCTCACCCTGTCACACTAGACTTGATTTGTCACCGTGACCAAGCCCGGTCACATCTAACTTGATTTGGTGCCGTTCCCGTCCACTTCCCCGGCCACATAACGGTTGTGCTTTAAAATACAAGTCTAAGCAGCCTGGGCAATAAAACAGATCGAAACTGTGTCAGTCATCGTCTCTGTGTATATTTCATTGAAAATTGTGGTAAGATTGACATTTATTAACCTGTATTTTATGTAAAAATTGAATGTGAAATAATAATATATGTCTGGGCATGAGTGGGTCTAAAGCGACCATGAGGCAAAGCCTAAAGATTGATCTACCATGTGATAGACTGTCAGAGAGGTGTAAAACTACAAGAATATGTATGATTGTCATACAGGAGCATAACATCTATCCTATTATATGGAAGAGATTACAGCTGGAATTGCAGTGGCGTTGTAACTATTAGGGAAAGGAATACTGGTGTACATTGTCACATCAAAAGAAAATGGTGGCATAGGTTTGTATAAGGATATGATCCTTTTGTTTGTTTGTAATGTACATGTCCTTAACTGTGGACTATTAGTGTATGCTAGATATTACGAAGGATGCATACCTTCACATTTCAGAGGTCCTGGGTACTGACGTTAATGTGGTACCAAACGCTTGAAAATTGATTGATTCAGGACTCTGCCTGTTTACTGCGAGCCCATGCTAGTGGCCATTGCCTATCAAACAGGGAACAGATTGTCAAGCGAGCAGAGGAAAGGTTCAACCTATATTCTACTGCCAAGTTAAGTTCTCGTTCGGCACCTGAGAGCTCAACTACAGAACTTTAAAAGAACTATGTAATGACAGTGAATAAAACTGGGACAAATATTTAATAGTTCCACAAGTGACAAAATAGAAACAAACATTTCCAAAAGGACATGATTTAAAACAACAACTTAGTAGTACTACCAGTATTACCTTAAAGTAGGAGAACACTACAGACGTATATTAGAAAAATATTTTATATATGGACAAACGATCTATTGAGCTATTTGACTGATGTAAATGGTTATTTTGATTTCACTTTTAAATTGTCAGTCCTGATTACAAATAAATTTGAATCAGGATAATAAAACTGTAAAAATTATATTTACACAAAATTCAACCACAGTCTTAAATAAGATAGCCTTTTAAAGTGTCGTTTGTATGTTGTTGTGGTAGTACTGTGTGCTGTTGTGAATAATAAACTATCTGTTTGCATGTTTGTTGATTATTGTACATTACACTCTACATTCATAACCCTAGACACAACACGAAGTCATTTAATATAATAAAATAAATACATTTTGAATGAGATAAAAAGGTGGTAGTGGAAAGGTACCCTGAAAAGTTCACAATATTATTGGGTATATTCAGGGACCTTCATAGCTAATCTCATTTAATACAAATATAATAATACCTACAACAATTCATAACATCAAATCCACCACAGTCATCATTAGATATTACTGTCTTTAATAGTGATTTGACTGGTGTACTCTGAACAGTAGCCTTGTTTGGCCACTTATCTGGTGAATTGAAGCCTGTCACACTTCTGACATGGAAGGAAAGGTCACATGAGGTTCCTCCAGGCAGTGGATACTTGGTGACTGTCCCTATGAACAACAAGGGCGCTCGCACCACTAGTTCCTGCACTAGTGGCTGACTCTTTAACGTGTACTTGGATGACAGGATATAACCTGAAACATATTTTATTAACCTATATATTGTCTATCACTATCCCTCTATTACAGATGTAGGGGATGAGAGACAGTTTCAGACAATGTGCAAGTAGACGCACAGGGCATAATATGTCAGTAACAACACAATCCAGGTCACTGTAAATACAATTTTTCTCCAAATCCTTAGTTAGAGCCATTTGTCCATGATCCGCCTCCATACAATTATTAGGTCTTGTGTAAAATACTAAGTGATATCTCAAACAATACAGTAATACAATTCCTTTCATCCTTTCCTTTGTTCCTGGTGTGTGTCCCATTTCATCAAGAAATAATTCTTTAAATGCTTTTCTAAAACCATGGACACCCTTTCTGCTTCCATTCTTAATTTATTTAAATATACACAGGCTTGGTTTAGCCTCCAGAAATTACACAGTACGAGTAGTTTGAAACACATCTACACACTTCCTAACGCACAAGTTAATTAATTAACTAGAAATATATATATATATATATATATATATATATATATATATATATATATATATATATATATATATATATATATATATATATATATATATATATATATATATATATATATATATTTATACATTCTTTCTTACCCTCAAGTACATACAGTAGAGCTGTTAATGGTCACGCAGTCTGCTCTCAGACGCAGAAGGCAAAGAAGTCTTCCTGACAGAACTGGCGCTCTCGCTGTATTTGAATTTTTATTATGGCCTGCTTTCCATTTAGGGCACGTCCTATATATAGGCCAAGGCCGAATGACAGAGGGAGCTTTAATGCTAAAGTGTGTTTGCGTTCCGAAATACAGGCACACATTTGTCCAGATGTGCAAATATGAAAAAATAGTAATCTACATATCCTCCTTATTCCTAGACCGATTTCCTTCATCTTAGGCTTAAAGTACTCTCTGTATTATTCTTTTTTTTCTAGATAATTGTCTTTTATTATCATACTACCATCTTTTCCTAAGCGTAGCCTAAACAGCAAAATTTTTTACTTGCCTGATGTCTCGATTCATTCCACTCGAGATTTCTCCATTACCATATTACTTCCCGTGAAAATGTTTGCACACTCTATTAATTGAACATTCCTATAAGTGAATTCTTGATCTCTGCCATGCTGTACTTCGCTCATAAGTCTGTAGCTTACCTCCAATTGAATCAAGGGTACACATATTTGAGCTCGCCATTGTTAGGCTAGTACGTTTGTAAACACTATACATCATCATCAGTTGCCATCTCCACAACGAAGGTTGGCTGTAATGGATCTCCAACGTCTTCTGTCTCTTGTCTTGGTGGTGCACTCTGATAGACTTTTTCCTGTCCATCTCTTGATGTTATCTTCCCACTTATAGCGCTGTCTTCCCCTTGCACGTTTGCCTTCAACTCTCCCTTCTGTTATGGTCTTCTGCAAGGTGTTATGCCTTTTTATGTGGCCAAAGTATTTTAGCTGCCGAACTTTGACCTCCCTCATTAGTTCTCTTTTCATACCTAGATTTTCTAGGACCTCTTTATTTGTTTTCATCTCTTTCCATGAGATACGCCCCATTCTTCTATATATCCACATTTCAAGAGCCTCAATTCTTTCTTCCAAATGCTTATTCATCGTCCATGTTTCTGCACCATACAGAAATGCAGAATATATATCAGAAATGCAGAATATATATAACACTTTATGATTCTCAGTTTTAATTTGTGAGATAACTGTTTGGATGTCAGTATATGTTTCACTATACATGAAGGTGCAATTCCATTGGTCCGTCTATCATACAGTTTTCACAAAGTATGGCGCGCCGTTTGGTCAGAATGACGGGTTGTGAATCAGACTTCACGACAGAGGCTAGGTGTGTTCCAAAAGATAACGTAATGTGGGAAAATATCAAAGGCGTGTTTAAAGTTACACTTAAGTACAAGCCAGGATTATGGAACATTACTTTAACAATAATGAAAGAGCAAAATGGGAGAGAAATAAAATAAGAAAGATGTGGAAAAGGATACAGAGCGATAAAGATATGCGCTACATCAAAGATGTGTAAGGTTCGTGTGCAACAAATACGTTTGTTTTATTATATCATATAAAGTGCAGACGTTCAGATATTTGACTATAACCAAACGGGCGTACCAGACGGCTCTTGTGAGATTAATGTGCCATATCGTGACGCGCCAAATGGCTCGTGGGTTATAGAGGGTTAATGGAAATCTAGACCTATAAAAAACATGTCATGGGGCATTTAGGAATGGAAAAACAAAGACCAGAATCAGAAAATTAAACTATTAGAAACATATCTGACTACCGAATATGTAATCGGAAAAAACAAGTGATGGAGCGGGGAAGTTGAATCAAAAGATTAACAAGAAACGGCGATATTTATGTAGGTAGAAAATATGCAGAGATGAACGAAATCTAATATGTACGCGTCGTTGGAAGAAAATAAGCAGAAGTAAATGAACGGACGAACGAACGTACGGACGAATTGTCGGACGAATTAACGAACGAACTATATTTTTAAAGAGTTGAGAATTGGGCACGACGCCCGTCTAACATTCTGCCACCCCTTCTCTCATCTTTTATGTTGATCTGATTTATTCTCACATGCATTTTACAGGTCAATTTAAAGGAATTCAACGTTGTGAAAGTAAAATAATAGCATACTCACATTCGCAGTGTCTAATTATTGCCATTAAATAAAATATGTTGAAAAGTACAAACATCCTCATGGGAACCTACATTCGATATTATATATTTATTTGGAAACATAATCAGATTAGGTAGGCTCGTAATCAACACTCATAAAGTATTCGAAAAGTCTACGAGTGTATGAATAGGAAGTGGTGTTGATTTTGAGATCATGTGGAAGATTGTTCCAAAGATGAGCAGCAGAGTGTGCTAATCTTTTCTTAAATAAGTCAGGCCTAGGTTTGGGCCATTCTAATTTGTTTAAGCTTTGACTGCATCTTTCATTGTATTAGAAAAGTGGCCACAGATACGTTGGAGCATTCTGTGACAGGATTTTGTGAACGAATTTAGCTTTGTTGAGCAGAACGCGTTTTCTTAGGGGCATTATGTTGAGATTTTCGTATAGATCTACACACTGTGTTTGGCAGTTATCAGAAACGAAATGTAATGAGTATGCGCACTTGAAAAGTAATATACACAGATGAACGAAATGTAGTGTGTACTAACAGTTGGAAGGAAATATACAGAGATGAACGAAGTGTAATATGTACACACAGTTGGAAGAAAATATACAGAAATGGATGAAATTTTATGAGTAAACGACCAATTCCTTTCCTGTCTGCCTTTGCCTTTCCTAACTCCTGAGCAGTATCAGGTACGCACTCTTTTACAGATTGGAAGATCGGAGCATGAGGCCACCAGGTTACGAACCCAGAACCATGGTAACTATGCCGCGAGAGACAATCGTTGTAACCACTTTGTAGGTTGAAAGATCGAGTGGGAAGGAATTGTACACAGATGGGCGAAATGTAATATGTCTGCGCACTGGAAAAGTAATATACAGAGATATACAGAAATGGACGAAAAGTAAAGTGTATGCGCATTGGAAAAATAATAAATATATAGATATACAGAGATGCACAAAGTTTAAAATGTATGCGTGTTGGAAAAGAAACATACAGATATATACAGACATGTTATCGGAGACCAAAAAGGGAGCAAAATTCAGTAACACTGTACACTACTAGGCAGGACGTGATATACGATTAAGGAGGGTTGGACTTGGGGCTGGTTACCCCGTCCTGTCAAAATATTTTTACCACAAAAAATCAGCAAAACAAACAATATGGATAAGTCAAATCTGGATGACTTGGTATGTGTTAGTTGACAGCTTATGCTCATTGGGGAGCTAAACGGGATTGATTGATTGATTGATACTGAGATGTACGTAATGTAATATATATATATATATATATATATATATATATATATATATATATATATATATATATATATATATATATATATATATATATATATATATATATATATATATATATATATATATATATATATATATATATATATATATATATATATATATATATACATATGCGTAGCATAGTGGTATAGTGGTTAGTGCACTGGCTTCCTAGCTCAGTGGTCTATGGTTCGATCCCCAGATGAGGTGGGATTTTTTTAGGCCACAATCGGCTCCTGGGTCGACCCAGCCCCAATTGGGTACCAGAGCAACTCTGGGAAGGTTAAGGCGGCCGGCGTGATGCCGACCACATCACCCCTAGTGTGCCGACGGTCAAGGTAATTTGGGCCTAACACCATATTCCCAATATGCCTCAATGGGCGTGTAACGGGTTCCTTTACCTTACCTTATATACATATGCGCGCCGGAAAAGAGATATAGAGATGCACAAAATGTAATATGTATGCGCAGTGGAAAATAAATATACAAAGATATACAGAGATGGACGGCATATAACGAGGACGTGTAGTGTACCATCTAGGGCAGGAACCAAACGTGGCTTAGATTCAGTACAGCTAACCTTCGTTGTGCAGCCGGAACCTAATACTTGTCTAACGCACTGATGTCCCAGAGCCTGGTGACATGTCTTTTAAACATTTTTGGATCTGGTTATATAGATGAACTGAGGGTCCATGTTCTCATGCAGCAGGTGTCGGCAGCATTCGGCCCGTGAAATGTTTTCTATTGGCATATGGTAAGGTATCTCCCGTGAGTTACCGGGGCCCGAAAGGGGAGCAAAGAATAGTAACACTGTATCCTACCACGCATGTCGTAAGAATCGACTAAGGAGGGTTGGGCATGGGAGTCGGCTATTCAAAATCATTGGCCTCTAGTAGCAGCATTTCTCCCATTTCACTCTAATCTGTCTCTTCCCACTCGCTACTCGTCGTCAACTAACCCTCCAAAAAACCCCTGTACCAAATGCATTCCCTGCTACCAACGCTCACTGTCAACACGTGATCTTACACACACACCTCACTGAACATCATTTACTACCACAGAGCATACACTTGGCTGAATTCCAGCTACCAGCACCCCTGATTCTTTAATCTCAACAGCAAATTATACTCTGTCCAACGATACTTGCAAATAAGATGATAGGAAACTCTTTACAGAGTGATACAACAGGAAGCAATCTGATCATCAGAAGTAGTCCCCCCGTCCGACAAGTGTTTCGGCCCGATATACCAAGAATAGCTCCTAGAAGAGCACAGGACCATTCAAACAAGGAAACACACTCAAAAACACTCATCGCCAATGATGATGTTGATAATTGTGGTAAAGTGGGATGTTATAAATATTTATAGGGGATTTAGTGTACTGACTGAGATCAGCTGTGAAGGTATCTGTATCTAATAAGTGTGGTGTATTACAGATGACCTTACTTGCTACCACATTTATACCTCAGTCAGAATTATTCTGGAATATTGTGATGACTACGTTAAATGTCTAGGGTTATGAAAATGATGAAGTGTAAGTCACAACAACAACAGACAGATAAACAATTTAATTTATTCTACAACACTTTACAATACTGTGACACTCACACACATATAACACTCTATAAGACTATCTTAAATGAGTCAAGTGATTACGTTTAAAAATATCTGTATTAATTCTTGTCAATAATGGATATCCTGATTCAACTACACAGTGAACCAGGAATCACAATCAAATGTAATTACAAGTATTATTTACACAGTTTATATATATGAACTTTGTATTGACATAGTTTATTATTATTATTCTATGTGTGTAATTTGTGCAGTAGTAATATGAGGTAATACTGGTTTTGTTCAAGCTTGGTTGTTGTTTTTCCATCATGACTTCAAGTGTTTGATTATCGGGGAAATAGTATTGGGAAACTTTCACAGTTCCTGTCATTTGAACCAATTAAGTGTCCCTCTGTGGTTAACAAAATGTCAATTTTTGAGGGGGCACATAATGTTGAGCTACTCTGGCCACATAAGCTTATCTTTCGTGATGGTGGCAGGAAAAGACTCCTCTGCTCGATTGCTTCCTGTGTTCTGGAGACACCTCATTGGTCGCTATCTGGACCAAGGAGTATGCTGTCAGCCTCTGGATTTCAGCAAAACTCAGACCAGGTGCTGCTTCAATAACTTAGGACCACAGTCCCTGAAACAAGAAGGTTGTACCTCCTACTTCATAACTAATTTATAATCTATTTCCACACTGAACACAATACATAACAAACACTGAGTTCAGAGCGATAGGCCAACTGCTAGCTTCATCTGAAACAATTTACACCAGTATTCTCCTCCTAAATGGTTACTACGCCTCTGCAATTCCAGCATTAGTTCTTTCTAGTCAATAAGATAGGTGTCAGTGTACTATTTGGCAATTCCATGCAGTTTTACTTTTCTCCGACACGTCCTGTTCAGGTTGGAGCAATATTTAGGCTTTGCCTCATGTTGGCCACTGAACCACACACATATACAGACATAAATTATCAATTTACATTCAATTTTCATTAAAAAGATATCAAATATTTCAAGCTTACCACAATTCATGGAAATAATACACAGATACGTTGACTGGCGATGAATAATGGCACAAATTCCGATCTGCCTCTGTCCCAGACTTTTATTTAGCAAAATATGATCTGGCTCTCAACGCACTGTTTCTTAGTAAGTTTATTTTAAAATGTGGCACTGACCTGACGCTCCTAATTGACTATATTGGCGGGTCTAACCAATCGAGCCATGTTTACACAAGCGTTTGAAAAAAAGTACCCTTCCTTCCGTCTCCCCTAACAACAAAAAATAGTATTTGTAGCCCGACTAATCGTGTTTAGCCTTACATTTACTTCTATCCAATCAAATAGGATTTTACATGGTGGCCCATTTCCCGTAAAATGGTGGTTTCAAAACCTGCCACTGCGCAATTCTGATTTTGGTGTTGTCTGACAGCACCACCATTTTATTTTGGCTATAATTTGTTAATTCCTAGACTATTTGCGTAACGTTTAACATATTCTTTGTCAGCAAGTCCTAAGGAACCCAATTATATAAATTTAAGGGAGCTAGGTGGCTGCGTTCAAAATGTGCATTTTCTTCTACCTCCTGTTCACTTCGATACGATGTGGTGTCTGGGTACTGTCAGGATTTCAAACGTAAACCAGTATAATGTCATGTTTCCCAATAAGCATTTTTCAGGTTTTTAAACCTAACTCTCGTATGGGTAGTGTTTTTTATCACTGTCCATCTGAAAAAAAGTATTGCTTCTGGCCTTTCGCTTGGGGAGGGTGGCATTAATTGTATATCGCGAGACGCGTGTTAGGGTTGCATGCGTTCCTGCTTTCAGCCCTCCCTTCTCTCTATCCTAAGTTCATCTGTCTTTTCATCACGCCGTGTATAAAATGAAATTAATGGAAGTATTAATTTAGGTCATTACGCAGGGTGCCTAGCTCAAGGTTTTCTTAGAAATACAGTACACGTTTTATTGTAGAAAGCGTGTAGTGATGCAGTAGGCTTTACTATCAACGTGAAAGCGTGAAAATATGCAGACGAAGCATAAAACAAGGGGGATTTTTGTACGCCATTGTGACAGCACTGTACTTTTACCATTTCTCTTTCCTTTTATTGAATTTATGTGTTAGGCTTTACATTTACCTTTTAATTTATATATGTGGATTTAGAATGTTTCACGACAATAATGATGTTGATAATGATGACTTGGTTGGGTTTTCAAAGTGAAAAAATTTAACTGATTTCTTTCCTATAAAAAGCACAGTTAACACCAAACCGACGGAGAGTAGCAAACATAACTTTACACTAAGCTATCTTAAAGATTTCGTTGCAAAATGAAACTGATTTATCTGACAATGCTGTTTTAAACATGTCTTCTGCCAGAGCCTCTGCTATATCTAATGAACCAAGAAACAGCTCTTCTGATGCCCTCTGTTCTATCTAGTGACCCAAGAAACAGCTCTTCTGATCCCTTCTGCTCTATCTAATGAACCAAGAAATAACTCTTCTAACGCCATCTGTTTTACCTAATGATCCAAGAAACAGCTCATCTAGCGTCCTATGTTTTATCTAATGAACTAAGAAACAGCTCTTAAACGTTCTCTGTTATATACTAGCCGCCATTAAAAACGCATCGCATTAGTTTATGAACCGCAACTCGTTGTGCTAAATTTAAAATACATGAAACCACTGATTTTACATTTCTGATCCATTTACTAACCCACATTTGCTGTATTATTAAACATGAGACAATTCAGAACCGGCTCCTAAGCAGTTGTCAACCCTAGGTGTAAAAACAAAAGTCGCACTCATTAATACCGTCATTAATACAGTGGGACGGTCATTGGTGGTACCTGTCGCCCGAAATCGCTGGTTCAGCCTCACTATAGTGGACTGGTCACAATTGCAATGTCTGGCAACTTCTCTGGTCGCCATTCCACTGCTGAGCATACCAACAGCTTGCCATCGCTCTTGTGACGACAGTCAAGGCATGACAAAAACATTAACAGACTTTCTTTCGATGAACACAGATAATGGCTTTTTACTCGATGAAACTTGACTAATGCGTGTGCCAAATTTAAATGTGATTCGACTTTTAATAAAGCCAGAATGAAGCACGCAAAATTTGAAGTAAACATCACATCGACAGTAAAGTGGGAATACATGAACTTCATCACTTGCACACTTTCGGGGTTTGAAAATCGCTCACTTGCATAAACATTTCAACAGTGAAAACATGTCACGATTTCGATGCGTTTTTAATGGCGGCTAGTACATATAATGAACCAAGAAAAATATATTCTAACGTCCTCTGTTTTATCTAATGAACGACGACTTCTGATGACCTATGTTCTATCTAATGAACCAAGAAACACCTCTTCCGAGGTCCCCTGTCTATCTAATATTAACAACCAAGAAACAACCCTTCCAACGTCCTCCGTTCCACCTAATGAACCAAGAAACAGCTCTTCTGGCTGGTTGTCTATTACATCTAATGAATCACTATATGAAACCTGTGGTTAGTTTGGAAATGTCTTAAAACGTTGCAGTCAACATGTTCAGACTATGACGCACACACAGCTCTATTTTTTCTCAGAACGGGAAATACGGTAGGTACTTTAAGAAACGTGAAGCGGATTTCAAGTTCCGGCAGGTGTAAACTAACCAATAGTTTGGTTTGGTTTGACTGTCTTTATTGGAAGCGGACAACTCCACAGTGCCCCGATCTCCTCCCTTAGATCACAGAAGGAGGATCTCAGCACAGCGCACGAACTCTGCAGCACTCGCGAGGATCCCAATGTGTGCATACAGGAATCACATCAGTCGTATGGCCTACTCTTTACGATTTACAACTGCCGAGGGATTTTTAACGTGCGAGACGTGCACACGGGACCTCTTATTTTTTCACCCTTATCCGAGAATGCTAGACATCCGATCTTACCACCCATGAGATCGGGAGGGGGGGGGGGGGGGGTGACATAATAGGACTCACTGGTTCTGAAACAAAAAAATTATTCCCATCAAATATATTCCGAAAAAAAGTGTACGGCTTGCGCGTTCTTTCAATGGGTGTCCATTTTTTGTGTGCACAGTGCAATGCTCACCTTGTCCCCGAAAAGTTGGTCGGAATAAGTCATTGTTCGTTATGTTACTCTTATTTCACCAAGAAAATATTCTATATAAGGGAGATAATTATGATGGTTCTACAATCATTATTAATTGCTAGTTCACAACGACATTGTATGTAAAACGTATTACTATAAGATTTTGCTATAAGATTTTTTAAAGATTTGGATACGGACTAACAGTTACCGAGTTATGTGACGGTTGAAAATACATTATACAAAGGTATGTTTCAGGCACTCGTAAGAAATAAAGAAGTAGAAAACTAGACAACAGAAAAACAACAGAAATGATAGTCTTACCGGAGAATCGAAACTATGACCACCTGAACGACAACATCGCCTCGATGCGGGAGTGAATCGTTACTATCCTCCCTGCCAACTAGGCATCACAAAAATAGTGCTTCGTGGATAGGGGGGATTAGCACGATCTCTCCACGTAACTCCGGATATGGACCTATGAACGTCTGCAGCTTTTCTATTTAACATTATATACCAGATTACAGAAGACAAAGACCTTAGTACTGTGTCTAGTTAATGATAGACGAATGAGAGTAGTTTAGGACAGATTGTAGGTTTGTATTGTATAAACAGTTCAATAAATAAAGAGGGAATTTCTAAATTCAACTAGTTCCCGACGGGGGAAGAAATGAGGCCATCTGTCAGCATCAGTAACGTAATCACACACAAATATGAGGAATCTATAAGTTAAACAAGAAAATAAAAACACACTTTGAAATCTATTATATAAATTGAAAGCGTATTTTCCATCTTTCCATCCGTATGAAATTGTTTGACCACTTCTAGACTACCTAGAAGTCTGAAATTTGGCATGCCGATAGGTCTTAAGAAATGATGCCCTAGAAAAATACGAAAAACCAAAAATTAAATACTCGTCGTCGTAATTAAGCCAGCAACGTTGTGCGCCAAGGGCAATAAATTTATAATAATTTTTCATTGTAAAGGGAAGTTAGCAGCTTATTATAAAATTAAAGATTGTACGTAATTTGTAATCTAAAATTTTCTTACTTTTGCAACACAGCTTTAAAAAAATTAAGCAAATAAGTTTGGAATATACAAATGTAAAAACAATATTTATATATTTATATTGCTAATATTAATATTGGTGTATAATTAATTATACAGTAGTTCACTTTTGAAAGCGGATTGTCACTACGCATACAAATTACATGTACCCTTTGAAATGCCTGTGACTGACACAAAAGGTATTAATTTAATTAATATATACAGGGCATGCATCCTTTTACGCTGTGAAACCCAACGCCCTAATATCTGGCCTTTGGCTAGGATCATGTGTCTACACACGGGAAACAGTAGTGACATTCATGTCATGAGGTACCTAGTGTGAGAACACAGAGGATCACTACAATGACACATGTTGTCATTGGATCTTCTTGTGTTGGGACATGTGGTCTTGACCAGGGCTGGGTATGGGTGGGGCAAATGCAACCTCATGCGAGGAAAAAATATGCAACCTCATGCGAGGAAAAAAAAAAAAAAAAAAGCATCCTTTTACGCTGTGAAACCCAACGCCCTAATATCTGGCCTTTGGCTAGGATCATGTGTCTACACACGGGAAACAGTAGTGACTTTCATGTCATGAGGTACCTAGTGTGAGAACACAGAGGATCACTACAATGACACATGTTGTCATTGGATCTTCTTGTGTTGGGACATGTGGTCTTGACCAGGGCCGGGTATGGGTGGGGCAAATGCAACCTCATGCGAGGAAAAAATATGCAACCTCATGCGAGGAATTAAAAAAAAAAAAAAAATGCATCCTTTTACGCTGTGAAACCCAACGCCCTAATAACTGGCCTTTGGCTAGGAAAACACGGGAAACAGTAATTTCATGTCATGAGGTACCTAGTGTGAGAACACAGAGATCACTACAATGACACATGTTGTCATTGGATCTTCTTGTGTTGGGACATGTGGTCTTGACCAGGGCCGGGTATGGGTGGGGCAAATGCAACCTCATGCGAGGAAAAAATATGCAACCTCGTGCGAGGAATAAAAAAAAAAAAAAAAAATAGCATCCTTTTGGCTAAGATCAAAGTGTCTTAGCCAGTGCCGGGATCACACACAATTCACACATTCTACTAAATAAAATCAATAGACCTCACTTTGAGCCCCAGAAGCGGTATTTATTTAAAAGAAAAAAAAAATGCATACATTTAAAATTCTCAGAAATGCAATGAGGTCGCTGTAAACAAGAGTGTTTGCAGCAAGGTAATCGGAACATTTTCCAAAATTGCAGATAATGTCAAGCATATCAGTAGCCTATGACAACCAAGTCCAGCTCCCGGCCTTCACGCGAAGCTCAATTTGAGCCCGGCGGAACAGTTTCCACTGACGGAAGAAGGGGCGAAGGCGAGTGACTGGCGCCTTAAAACCGCAGCTTCGGGCAGATAGGGCTCGTGATCCTTGGTTGGCAGCTTATCTAAGAGAAGGAACCCTGAATTCAAACCACCGCTGCCTTGCGGGAATATCCATTTATGGAGCTGGCTTCGGGAGTAAACCCTGAGGATAAATCCGGAGTCAGAGTCCCTAAGGCAGTCTAATGTTGATTCGACATTATTCTGGCAACTCCTGCGACGTGGCTGGTACCAAACTGTATCGTCCCTTTGGATCTACCAGCTGCGTGGAGAGGGGGGGGGGAACTTGCTGCATGGGCAACAGTTTGATTTCCATATAACTGTGCCCAAGCTAGCGCCCTGGAGAAGACACTCCAGCTTCACCCTATAGGTGTCGGCAAAACACGGGAAGTAGCCGTTACCGGTTATAAGCATTTTGCCAATTGGCGTAGGGCATGGCGCCAGGGGCTACTTCCGACAGTGGGAGAGGTTCTAGGATCTCACTGGACAGCTACCGCTCGCTTCAAGCTGGGCAGCCCCCAGTCAATAAGGTGTTGTCCCGCCACTGTCTGCTTTCCCCATTGGGTGCATGGGGATTAGGGTCAAACCCGAACAGTGGACAGAAAATTTTGCACCAAGCAATTATCATAATAGAAATAAGCAAACTCTCAGATTGGGATGCTGGAACGTCCGGACTATGTTGACTGGACTATCCGAAAACCTACAAGACATAGATGAGGTCAGGAAGACAGCCATAATCAATGATGAGCTTAAACGACTTCAGGTGGCTATAGCTGCACTTCAGGAAACGCGCCTGGCAGGCTCTGGAATGGTGAGTGAGTAGAACTACACATTTTATTGGCAAGGGAAAGACCTTAATAAAACTAGAGAACACGGAGTAGGTTTTGCGGTAAAAAAATTGCTAAAATGGTTGAACCAGGTGAGAATAGATCAGAACGCTTGTTAACGCTCCGCCTGCAAACTAGCGCAGGTTCCATCACCCTTGTCAGTGTGTATGCTCCTACTCTGTACTCTGCCTTAGAAGCTAAAGAGGAGTTCTATGAGAATCAAGCAGCAGTCATCAAAAGCATACCTAGGCAAGAACAGCTTGTTCTTCTTGGTGACTTTAACGCCAGAGTGGATGCCGATAATGTTTCATGGCCTTCATGTCTGGGCAGGTTTGGTATTGACAAAATGAATGAAAATGGACAACGGCTCTTAGAGTTGTGTGTCCTTCATGACCTCTGCGTGACCAACACCTACTTTCAGACAAAACCCGAACAAAAAATTGTCATGGAGACACCCATGATCCAAGCACTGGCTCCAACTGAATCTGATCCTCGTCAGAAGGCCACTTCTCAGGTTTGTGCTCTCCACGCGCTCATACCATAGTGCAGACTGTGATACAGATCACTCCTTGGTTTGCTGTAAAATCAGAGCACAACCAAGAAAAGTCTATCATGTCAGACATGAAGGGAAACCACGCATTGATACCAGCAAGATGTCAGACCCTGTCATGATCGCTCAATTTACTGCGACCTTCAAGAAAGTGCTCAGTAGCCCTCAGCATGGTGATACTGTTACAGTGAACTGGGAGCATCTACGGAACACCATTCAAAGTACTGCACTTGCCACCTTTGGTAAGAAAACAGCGAAGTCACATGACTGGTTCGATGCTTCATCAGATGTGGTGGCACCAGTCATTGAAGCTAAGCGCAGTGCTGCGAATGAATACAAACGTTCACCGAGTGCTAGAACCCTACAGATCCTGAAGGCTACAATAAGCAAAGTTCAACAAACTGCTCGACGCTGTGCAAATGACTATTGGCTCCAGCCCAATGAGAGCATCCAGACCGCAGCGCAAACAGGCAACATTAGAGAAATGTATGACGGTATAAAGAAAGCCCTTGGTCCCCAAAAAAAGCAAGACGGCACCGCTAAAAACTATCAGCAGAGAGAAGCTAACCGATACGGGTAAGCAGATGGAGAGGTGGGTCGAGCACTACTCTGAGCTTTTGTAACCGGGCTGGTTACAACATCAATGCAAGAATGTGTATGATCGGGTCAGTTGGCCAGTCAATTGTGTTGTGCGCAGGTAAATATATTGACGAGAGCTAATCCTTTATACGTTTCTGTTCAAGTCGTTTACAGGCCTTCCGCCTGAGATGGAAATTCTTGACTGAAGTTATTTTTTTCTTCCCAGGTCCGTTCTTACCCTTTTAGGTTTAGTGATAAGCAATATCGTATAATGGTTTTCAAATGATCCAACTGTAACACAGCAATGTAGAAAATTCAATCAGAGTTTATTAATGTCATTAGACAAGCACTGCAAAATTTCACAATGATTGGTTGTTTATCCACAAGGAAAAATATATATATCCACAAGGAAAAATATATATCCAACAGAATAAAATACAAACTTGTCTACTTAAAAACTTGTCAACTTAAAAACTTGTCTTGATAATCTCAAAGACGAAGTTCACCTAACGCTACAACTGCCTAGCAAAAATGTATATCTATATAATCATGTCTATCGCCCACATCTCTCCTTTTTATACAGCTCCTATCTTTTTCCCGCCTTTTTCCACACTACTCATTCTTTTTTTCACACGTTACATTTATCTACATTTGCACACGTTTTCTCAGTTTTTCGACTTTTTCCACACGTCTCTCTCTCTCTCTCTCTCTCTCTCTCTCTCTCTCTCTCTCTCTCTCTAAACAATGGAAAAAACCCAAGAATTCACAACATTCATTTCACACTTTCCACGCATTCATTATTGTTCACAATGCCTCTCATCGTCGTGACTGCCATCTGAACCCAAAATCTATACTGCGTTTTGTGCAAAAACGCCTTATTTGCTTAACGTCTGTTATTTATTCTTATTCTAACACGTATAAACGATAGTGTATGCCAAACGGTCACACTTTACGCTAGAGAAAATATCGTTACGCCTGCAGCCCTTGATGCTGTCAAATGCCTGCCAACCATGGAGGAGCTGGATGCCGAACCAACATTAGAGGAACTCAGCAAGGCCATTGATAGCTTGGCCTCTGGCAAAGCACCAGGCAGAGATGGGATTCCTCCTGATTTAATCAAATGCTGTAAGAGCACGCTATTACGTCCCCTGCATAGGGTGCTGTGCCAGTGCTGGGAAGAGACAACTATTCCACAAGACATGCGAGATGCCAAGATTGAAACACTAAGATTGTAACACTATATAAAAATAAAGGAGACAGAAGTGATTGCAGTAACTACAGAGGCATCTCTCTCCTTAGTATTGTTGGTAAGGTTTTTGCCAGAGTCATCATAATGCGACTACACAAGTTAGCTGAGCGCATATATCCAGAGTCACAGTGTGGATTCCTAGCTGGTAGATCAACAACAGACATGATCTTTTCTCTCCGCCAGCTTCAGGAAAAATCAAGAGAGCAGAAAAGACCCTTATATATCGCCTTTATTGACCTCACAAAAGCATTTGACCTGGTTAGTAGGGATGGACTCTTCAAAATCCTCCTGAAAATAGGCTGCCCTTCTAAAATGCTGGAACAGTCCAATATGCTGGAAGCACGTCACAGCCCTTTGACATACGAAGTGGCGTTAAACAAGGCTGTGTTCTGGCTATGACCCTCTTCGGAATCTTCTTTGCCTTACTCTTGAAACATGCATTCAGAGATGCAACTGAAGGAATATGCCTTCACACTAGGTCAGATGGCCGTCTGTTTAATCTTTCAAGGCTGAAGGCAAAAACAAAAATCAGAAGGGTCACCATAAGGGACTTGTTGTTCGCTGATGACGCTGCAGTCATTACTCAAAGCCAACAGGAGCTTCAGAGCTTGATGAATCGCTTCACCCAAGCATGCAAGGACTTTGGTCTTACAATAAGTCTAAAGAAAACGAATGTGCTGAGTCAGGATGCGAGGGTTGCTACACCAGTTATCACAATTGATAACTATGAATTGGCAGTGGTGCACCACTTCACATACCTGGGGTCTACCATCAATGACAAACTCTCACAGGACACAGAAATTGACAGCCGCATTGACAAAGCTGCAGCTACCTTTGCCCGCCTCACATCGCGTGTTTGGGGAAACTCCAAACTTACAACGAAGACCAAGGCTGCAGTATATAACGCCGGCGTCACCAGCACTCTCCCATATAGTAGCGAGACTTGGACAACCTATGCTAAGCGAGAAAGAAGGCTCAATACCTTCCATTTACGGTGTCTACGCCACATCCTCGGCATCTCGTGGAAAGATAAAGTGACAAATGTCGAGGTGTTGTCTCGTGCTAGCCTTCAAAGCATGTATACACTGCTTAGACAGCGCAGACTACGCTGGCTTGGCCATGTCCGCCGCATAGAAGATGGTCGCATCTCGAAAGATATCTTCTACAGGCAACTAGCAGATGGCAAAAGAACAATTGGGCGACCGCAGCTGAGGTTCAAAGATGTGTGCAACAGAGATGTGAGACCACTGGGCATAAATCCAGCAGCATGGGAGGATGAAGCTGCCGATCGCACCAAGTGGCGATGCTATTTACGGCGCCATCTCAGATTGGGCGAAAGAAAGCTCACTCAACAAGCCGAAGAGAGGAGAAAACGTCGAAAGAAGCATCAGGAAAATAAACAGCTGAGGGCTGTCACCTCAGGGGTGCATTCCCACAGTCAGTTATGACTGAAGGGGCTATTATTATTATTATTAGTGAAAAGGAGACTGCAAAGAAGAAATTGATGTCATTTGAAATTTTACACCTGATGGATGCAGGACCGAAAACTAAGCATGACAGATAAAAATACGGCTGGCTAAATAAAGAAATAATAAGCAAACGTAAAACGATATAAGAAGCATGGCTAAACCACAAGTGTAAAGACTGGAAATGTAGCACAGAAAAGACACAACAACAATTAGTGATGAACAATGCGATTTTGTAGAAGGTAAAGGTACAAACAATGTCAAATGTATGATAAGGAAATTAATACAGAGGACCACAGAAGTAAAAACAGATCTATATTTTGAATTTTGTAGACTACACAAATTCATTTGACAAAGTGAATCACGAGTAAATTATCAAAATGTTAATATAAAGCATAAACATCTACGGTAAGGGCTTGAGAATAATAAAGAACATGTACTGGCAACAAACAGCTGCTGTAAGAATTAGCAGCCAAATATGAATATTTCAGCAGGTTTTAAAAAAAAGTGTTACACAGTGATGTCTGCTTTCACCAGATGTGCTGAATGTGCACAGTGAAAAAAAAAATGAAATCCAGAGGACATGCCAGAAATATCAGTGGGTGGACATAATATAAATAACTTGAGGTACGCCAATGACACACTCTTTATGGCAAATAGTGAAAATGAGTTGTAGGAAATGATTGATACAGAAGTGACAAAGTTAAAATAAAGGCATTAGCCTTAATAGCAAAAAAAGACAGAAGCTATAGTCATCTCGAAGTAAACGACTTCTCGAAATGCTATTTTAAAGAAAATGGAACAATTTTTGAACAGGTTTATATATACTACTGTACAAAAGTTAAGGGCCGCCATTCAGTTTAGACAAGGTTTATATAATTCTTCCGGGAGCCGCGCTGGTGTAATGGTTACAACGTTGTATTGGCGACCAGGTTTTCAAGGTTCAAGCCCGGGCGTCGGCGTTTGAAGGAGTGTCAACGACCGGGATTTTGACTGAATAACCTGAACGGCTCCTGAGATAAACCCTCTGTGGATGGGAAGGAGCTTAGCTCCTGACCGGGTTGGAAGGAAAGTCCTCAGGTTCCCCAGCCTCGCAATGACATGTCATTGGGCCGAAGGGCTGAAAGCCCAAGTGCCGTAAGCCCAAGTGCCGCTGGTTAAGGGAAAAAAAAAAATTCTTCCTGAGCATTGTCGATTTTCCAAATGTCCGGTAGCTTGAAATATCTCAAGAAGTCTCTGAATGGTAGATTGGGACACTGCTAAACGTCTTGCAACATGACGAACAGATTGAACATCCTGATTCCATGCCATGGCTCGACCACGGTCTACAGTGCTGAGACTTTTCCTTGGTGGCATGGCTAATGCAGTGATCATTTCGACCACTTGTCATACTGATTTATTGCATACCAACGGTGAACACTATTTACCGATGATCATTTTCCACGTGCATTCAAATTCAACTCACTTTTTCACCTTTTGAACTAGTGGGGCGTGTTGCAAAAACCACGAGTTTTTGCAGCAACAATGGCAATTTTCACGTGCGGGTTAAAGTGACCCAGTTTTTGGACATTTAAAAAAAATTAACCTAGTGCACACAGAAATGTATACACATTTCTCTGAGTTCAGTTTTAATGACATTTTCACTTGTCTTTACAGTTTGCCAATCAATTATATAAACCTTGTCTAAACTGAATGGTGACCTTTAACTTTTGTCCAGTAGTATATATAGAACACACGAAGAAGACAACTGTAGACAGACATGAAGGGGGTGAAGAAGAGATGTAAAGACCTTGACCAGATGGCACGTGGCAGGAAGACTGGGCACCTGTTCCTTGAAGGCCTATGATCCGTTGAGAGTTGAGATGTGATGAATGAACGAATGGATGAAAATAAGAGCTACACAATACTGTACCATGTTTCATAAAATAATAAAGCTTTTTGTTAAAAATAACGACAGGTGACTGAATTTTAAAAAATATGTATGTTGTACCTGAGGTAGTAACTGAACCCAGACCGATCACATTTAAAAGCAACAATGAATACCGCTAACCCACCGGCGATCCTTTTACATGTGTTTACTTTGACTGAGTTAATGTGTTTTTGGTTAACGCAATACCTCATAGACGCGAACAGGTGAACCAGTGATCAGCAATGAATGTATTTACTGTTTTTTAGTTTTCATGTGTATTTATATTATCATCATCATCATCAACATGATCATCATCTCCATCACCATCATCATCATTGCCATCATCATCATCACTATCATCATCATCCTCACTATCATCATCATTACCATCATCATCATTATCATCAATCATCACTATCATCATCATTACCATCATCATCATCATCACTATGATCATCACCATCATCCTCATTAGAATTATCATCATCATCATCATCATCATCATCATCATCATCATCATCATCATCATCATCATCATCATCATCATCATCATCATCATCATCATCATCATCATCACCATCATTATCATCATCATCATCACTATCATCATCATTACCATCATCATTATCACCATCATCATTATCACTATCATCATAATTACCATCATCATTATCATTACCATCATCATTATCACTATCATCATCATCATTACCATCATCATTATCACATCATCATTATCACTATCATCATCATCACTATCATCATCATCACCATCATCATTACCACTATCATCATCATTACCATCATCATTATCATCATCATCATTACCATCATCATTATCATCATCATCATCATCATCATCATCATTACTATCATCATCATCACTATCATCATCATCATTACCATCATCATTATCACATCATCATTACCATCATCATTATCATCATCATCATCATCATCACTATCATCATCACTATCATCATCATCATTACCATCATCATTATCATCATCATCATCATCATCACTATCATCATCACTATCATCATCATCATTACCATCATTATTATCACTATCATCATCATCATCACTATCATCATCATTACCATCATTATTATCACTATCATCATCATCACTATCATCATCATTACCATCATTATTATCACTATCATCATCATTACCATCATCATTATCATTACCATCATCATTATCACTATCATCATCATCATCATCATCATTATCACATCATCATTACCATCATCATTATCACTATCATCATCATCACCATCATCATTACCACTATCATCATCATTACCATCATCATTATCATCATCATTACCATCATCATTATCATCATCATCATCATCACTATCATCATCATCATCATTACTATCATCATCATCACTATCATCATCATCATTACCATCATCATTATCACATCATCATTACCATCATCATTATCATCATCATCATCATCATCACTATCATCATCACTATCATCATCATCATTACCATCATCATTATCATCATCATCATCATCATCATCACTATCATCATCACTATCATCATCATCATTACCATCATTATTATCACTATCATCATCATTCATCAGCTCAAGGTCTTTCCATGTCTTCTTAATGTCCTTCATGTCTATCGCTACTTCTCCTCTCTGTTTGATCTTTCATTACCTCTGTTACCCTGGGGTTTCCAGAACACTGACTGCCAGGTAATGCTATCAGCAGGTTTCCTCCATGTGTGTCATAGCTATCTCCAGGGTCTTCTTCTCATCTCTTGTTCCACTGGCACTTGTCTGGGTCTTGTGACCAGTTTCATATTAGGTGTCATAATATTCATTAGTTTCATATTAGGTATCACAATAATCATAAATTTCACATTAGGGGTCACAATAATCATTAGTTTTACATTAAGTGTCACAATTGTGATGATGTCACCATGATACAACGTTAAAATATCTCCAAAATTAACGATGAAATATAGGGTTAAAAATAATGCGTAAGATACTAGGAGACATGCTCGCCCATGCCAGCCCTTCCCACCGCCATTTAAAACTAACGAGTTAGAAGTGCAGACGAAACGTTTACCCTTTGTAGACGGGAGAGAACGGAGGACACAAAAAAAAAGGAAAAATATGACTGAACACGTGTTTGAAGTTCGAACGGCAAAAAGACGCAAGTGGGGGTGAAAGGAAAAAAATTCACGTCCCCTAGTTGACATAAAGTAAGGAAATGGACAAGAAAAGGACATTAGCTCTTGATCGAGACAGTCATTTCTTGGACGTGTTTCGATACTTGGTCTTTATTTGAATGCCGCGGCAAAACACATGAGGGAAGGTTCTCGAACAAATTTCAAAATTTAAACTTGAGAAAAAATATGTTTTTTTAAATTAATAATAGAGTTATGAAAATAAAACCTAGCTAGTTAGATAGCCCATCTTGAGCAGAGAAATAATATGCTTTCATTTATACAGACGGATAGATAATAAGGAAGATATTGACAAAAGACTGTATTGTTCATATCATACAAGCGAATGCACTGTTAACCCATGTCACTAAAAATTACCAAAATCTTGGCCTTGAGTCTGCAAACGTAAAAATCGAGCTGTAATTAAAGAGAGGGAATGTGGTGGAGCATTGTAGCTAAAAATAACTTAGGCAGCAGATTCGTGTAGGAAATGCATGTAAAACCAAGTGTGTTTTTATGAAAAAACAAGTAGAGACAGACGGACTAACAGACCGTAATACATACTTGACTGAGATTTGACTGAAGTGACTTTTGGTTGAAGGTTTGAAAGCAAGGGGGGAAGTCGGCGATTGGTCAACGCATTTTATAGTAGCGGGATAGAGAGGTGAAAGTTTGCCATTCGACAAAAGTCTGTTCAGAGACGCAGTTTGAATCCAAAGTGGTGTTGATTCCATAAGAATATAACTATATAGTGGGACGCCATCATACGGCCAGCAGCTCAGCTGAGTTTTGCTAGTAAATTTAACTGTGTTCTCAATTCTGAATTCTGGTAAGAATGAACAATATTTATTCTGTATATTTTAATAATTCGAGTGATTGATACTGCCATATCATAAAAATGATTACGACAAGTAAGTGTTCGCTCTAGATCCCCAGCCCTAGATCAGGGTCTAGAGACATACATACACAGAAAATATATAAGCACGCCTAACTGAAACTATGAAAAAGGATCTAGTGTTGAGATCAGTGGAACATATCACCTATCTTATTTAATAGCAGGAAGCTATTGAACATATCTCAGATGTAATGTAGTCTTGGGGGACTAATACTATGTGAAACCAACTGGGTAAGATGTGCTGTGTGGTCAGAGAGATCTGACCCAGTCTATGTGGTGTTGTTGTGTAGTGTTGTGTGCAGAAGTGGTTCAGGAAGTAGAGTTCTGACACATGACCAATACTTTTGTTTCAGAACTGTGAGTTTCTATTTGGCACCAAAGCGGTGACAAGTGCTGTAGTAATATATACAAGTGTGGACCAGAGCAGTCTATCATTGTGTCAGAGCAGCCGTATATTGCCCCCAGCACGGAGAGGTGGGGCCACAAGACTTTTGTACAGGATCGACGCAGGCGAGATAAGTTATATCTGGCCTGCTGGACTTTCACCAACGTAATTTTCAACTAAATTATCCCTAATTTACCTTTAAATAAAGCCATGACATTGGGGAAATTAAACTATATATATTTATCCCTTAAGTCAACGGACAATGTTTGGCAGTCATAGACTGGGAGTGATTACACCATCCCAACAGCATATCTAGTAATAAGTTCTCCTGTGACTATCTTAATATAATTACTATTAACCAGTCATTTGAAATAATTAAGTACACATTTTCCATTTTATTATGTCATATGATTTTGCATTCCATTTATGACTCCATAATATTTCATATGTTCTGACCAACTAAACATTTGGTTCAGAACAAAATAAATTTATCAAAAGATTTAACTTTAAAAAACTAAAACAGCCTGAGTTAGTTCAGTGTGTCATAAATTTTATTAATATTATTAGACTTCTTAATTATCTGTGTGTGTGTGTGTAATTTACCACAACACATTACATATCAGTACCCTAGATTTTTAACGTAGCCACATTCATTAGTAAAAAAAAAAGATATGTGTGAGGTCGTAAGTGGTAGTAAGAAGGGCCTTCTGTAATTCACATCTACATTTATCTCAGGAACCTTCACAGCTGACCTCATACATCACACTAGGTGACATCAACCATACAATACCATCAAAATCCACTACAACAATAATCATAACTTTCAAACTAGGTGTCACAATAATCATCAGTTTCACATTACATGCCACAAAAATCATCAGCTGCACATTAGATGCCCCAATACATCATCAGCTGCACATTAGATGCTACAATAATCATCAGTTTCACATTACGTGCCACAATAATCATCAGCTGCACATTACATTCCACAATAATCATCAGCTGCACATTAGATGCCACAATAATCATCAGTTTGACATTAAGTGTCATAATATAAGGGTAATCAAATTATTTTTTTTAGAAAATGTCAAAACACATTGATTAATGCATCCTTCTTACAAACAACAATGTACGACATTCTGGTGACCACAACAAGCATGCAAGTTGACGAGTGGGGCAGTGTTCGAAGAAAAAAGATGAATATTTACACTCAGTCCTATCTACTTACACGCGTAATTATTTTATCTGTAAATGGGAGTTTTGTTCGATTTTTGGTGGTCCTATGAATTCTCTGTTTTAAACCCCTCCCCTGCTCCAGTTTGTTCTAAAATACGCTGAAATGACATTGGTAATGTGGCATCTCGACCATACTTATCTATGCATACTTCTTACTCAGAATAATATATTTCAGGGGTAGGCTTCAGGGATGTTCCAGTTTTGACTTACGGATGCGAGTCATGGGCAATGACTATAACCCATAAAAGTCAGCTCCAAACCTCAGAAATGAGGTTTTGGAGACATTGCAGTGGAAGAATCAACAAGGCTGAGACTGTTTGAGTTGGCATCAAACGTGGGACTAGCAGAAATGGCCATGAGAAAGGATGCATCCGTCGTATGTACAACCAGCGTGCTACAGGTACAATAAGCATTCATATTCTTAGACATTTGCTGAGGGAGACTGAGCACCTATGGGTTTGCCCGGAGTACAGTGAGGTCGATTCTGATAAACAATAACAAGAAGAGACATAGTCCGCAATCAGACGAGATACGGCATCAAAACCCAACCCCTGCAGACCCAAATGGATAGTCCCATTTGCGATGGTTTGACCATGTCTGCCGAATGGGAGAAGATTGGCTACCACGGCAAATGTGGGAAAGCAAGAGCTAGGGATTCATACCTCCAGGACGACCCACAGTTCTCTGGGAGGACAACATTAGACAATCTCTGAAGGACCGAGGACTAGATTGGACCAAACCAGCAGGAAGACAGCCGATATGATAGTATGGCGCTCTCTCTGGCAAATCTCTACACCCCAGGGTAGAAGAGGAACGACTAAGTAAGTAAGGGACAAGAAATAACATTTTGTGTCAAGTCCTAGTGTAGCGAATTTCTTGACTATTCGTCTAATATTAATACAATAAATAAATAAAATAAAAAAGAGGAAGGTTCCTTTACTTGGATTAAAGGAAGAATTCCGATATTCATTTCATTAACTTCCTTCAAGAGTTATTCTTGATTACAGAGTCAAATATAAATCAAGAAAGCTTCAACGATAGAAAAATCAACGTGAAATCGTGCAATTTTTCAGTTTCGGAAACAAGTCACAATTTATCTGAATATCTTTATTTCGTAAGCCTTTTGAATCTTGTGGATATGGAAGAACCGCATCGGGCTTTCATGACACGCCGGAAATATCAGTATACGTAACTTCAACGCAAGACAATGTGTTTTGAAGAACTTTTTCCATGAAATTTTCGTTTACTATGTCAGGCCTAATAATCAGTTCCGCCACACACGTGTTGCCATTTCGCCACTTGTGTCGACTGACGAGCGCATTGCCCGAGTCTGATATATGCTGTATCGCACAGATCCGTTTCTTGATACGTTAGACTGAAAAGCAATTATTATGTGCACTGTCATTTATATTCAGCATATGACATTTAGATTGTTGGGAACGGTTTGGATTTAAAGTGAGTGATCTGTTTTACCTCAACGGCTGTCTCAAGGGATATAACTTGTCCGTTCGCTTGGATCTTTTAATGATAGCCTCAAAAACAATAAATTAGATGTACCGTATATTGCAAACCTGTATGAACGGATCCATATGGATATATGAATTTTCTATGTAAACAGATATATACGGATGCATGGATCGGATCATAGAAGTTTGCAATATACGGCTCGTCTAGTATTGTTACGCCACATCCTGGGTATTTCGTGGAAGGAGAAGGTGGCAATTGTCGAGATGCTGTCACGTGCTGGCCTTCAAAGCACTTATACACTGCTTAGACAGCGCAGATTACGTTGGCTTGGCCATGTCCGCCGCATGGAAGATGGTCGCATCCCGAAAGATATCTTCTACGGACAACTGGCAGATGGCAAAAGAACATTTGGGCGACAGCAGCTGATCAAAGATGTGTGCAAGAGTGACATGAGGGCACTGGACATAAAATCAGCAGCCTGGGAGAATGAAGCTGCCGATCGCACCAAGTGGCGATGCTGTGTACAGCGCCACCTTAGATTAGGCGAAAAGAAGCTCTCACGGCAAGCAGATGAGAGGAAAACACGTCGAAAGAAACAACAGGAAAATAAGCAGCTTGAGGCCTGTCACCTCAGGGGCTCATTCCCATAGTCAGTTATGACTGAAGGAGCTATTATTATTATTGTTATAAATTTATTCATGTATAAACACTTATGTTTTTTAACAGTCAGACATTCCGTTTTCACCGCTATCAGAGGAGAACTGTCACAGTTTGCTATGTATATCCTGTAGCGCCACTTGTCTACAACATTCCCGGTATCGTTTTTTTCATACTCAATAGGGCCCCTTCTCCACCACTTCCCGGCATAGTTTTGTTTGCACCCAGAGGGGCCCCTTTTCGGCACAGTTTTATGTAACCCGTAGCGCCCCTTGTCTACCACTTCTCGGCATAGTTTTGTGTAACCATTAGTACCTCTTCTCTACCAGTTCCAGGTATTGTTTTTTATACCCAGTAGCGCCCTTGTCTACTACATTCCCGGTATAGTTTTGTTCAAACTCAATAGGGCCCCTTCTCTAAAACTTCCCGGCATAGTTTTGTTTGCACCCTTGTCTACCTCTTTCCGGCATCATTTTGTGTGACCAGTAACATCCCTTGTCTACCACTTCCAGATATTGTTTTGTTTATACCCAGCAGCGCCCCTTGTTTACTACTTCCTGACATCATTAATTGTATACCCCATAGAGTGCTTGTCTACCAATTCCCGACAATGTGTTGTTAGTAGCTCTTAGCGCCCCTTGTCTATCATTTTCCGGCATCGTTAATGTTATACTCCGTATTGCTGCTTGTCTACCACTTCCCGGCATTGTACTATTAATATCCCTTGGCGCCGCCTTGTTTTCGACTTCCTGAAATTGTGTTGCTTTTACGCCGTAGCGACCCCTGTCTACCACTTCCCAGCATTGAACTGTTTATACCCCTTAGCGCCCCTTGTCTACTACATCCGGAAATTGTGTTGTTTATACCCCGTAATATCCTTTATCTACCACTTCCCGGCATCATTTTGTTTATACCCAATAAGCGCCCCTAACTACCATTTCCCGCCATTGCAGTGTTTAACAGCAGTCGTCAACTTTTCACATGTCCTGTGCCAGATCAATTTGCAGTAGAAGCTTCACATGCCATTAACATACTCTCATATCACATAAAGCAAAAACTCGTATTCAAGACCACAAGGTCTTTTATACCTAGACATGCGCCATAATATAACCGACGGACTCTGTGTCTAGGTTGAAAGGAACGCGACTCGCTGAAACTCCTATTTAAAAAAGACGTATAGCAAACTGTAACAATTTATTCACTTATTAATAAGTTTAATAAACCCAAGTTGTAGCTCCCGCTAGCGAAGGAAATGAAGAAGATGATAAAAATGATGGTATTGATAATGACGTTAATGTTGATGAAAGAGTTGTGATATAAGCTATCATGTGTTGTTCTATGCTGCTCATGAGCAATACATAAAAAAAAATAATTAAAAAATACCTACTAACTACTCTTAATGTAATGAAAAACAATGAAGTAATACAAAAAACATGACACGTGAAAACAACAAATTTTAACATAAATTAACACAATCAACACTAATCAACTGGACATAACAATAGGCATTTGAATATAACACATAACTGACAATAAAATGACACTAAATACGAATTATAACCGACAATTAGGTTTAACAGGGTGGATGAGCGGAGGATACGTCAAGGCCTAAGATACGTCAAGGCCTAAAAACCCAACCCCTGCAGACCCAAGTAGAACAGTCCCAACTGAGATGGTTTGGCCATGTCTGCAGAATGAGAGAAGATCGGCTACCACGACAAGCATGGGATACTAAGAGCCAGGGATCCAGACCTCCAGGACGACCCAAAGTCCGCTGGGAAGACAACATTAGGCAATCTTTGAAGGATCGAGGACTAGAATGGAACCAAGGCAGGAGGAAGACAGCCGATAGGATAGTATGGCGCTCTCTCTTACAAACCTCTACACCTCACGGTAGAAGAGGAACGACTAAGTAAGTAAGGATGAGCGGAGGCAAATGAAGATCATCTGATGCTAGCTCGGTCTTCTCCTATTTCCTATTAAAAGAAAAATAAATCAATGTTGCTTGCGTGATTCAGAACTGTTTGTGAAGTCTCCTGTCCTATATTTTGGCAAGTAATTATTAACAATGATGCAGGTAATGATGGGGAAGGGAGGGGGGGGGGGGAAGAGAAACATTTTAAGTGTTTACAGCTAAAATGGTATAAACACAACGAATGCAATCCTCCTGCCCCCCGCCGATTACAATATTAAAAGCGAGCTAGTTTGCTCGTTCTAAACAATGACAGAAGCGGACGTGAAGCCACCGTCTTAACATTTTATCATCTGCAGCACGTTCAGAAGATTGAGGATCTCGAAACTCATTTTCTTGATTCTGAACGAAGTTAGTTTAAATATTTGTAAAGTTTCGAAACGAGAATGGTACTACGCGCTTACCAAGGACATTATAATAGCTTTGAAAAATAATTTTGATATTTGCTTGCCACTCTTCAAAACGTTATTTTTGTTTTGTCTAGTTTTTTTCTTTTTTGTTTCTCACGAATGCTAGCAACATACATATTTTATGTTTATTATTTAATGTTCACAGACCTCGGGTTCCGGTGGGGAAGTACATCAGCCAAAATCTTCCACTGGAATAGTAGCATCGTCTCGAACATCAGGTAAGGGCAGATGAGAATTGATAAAATGGAAGTGAGTTCTGGAATAAAATTAACAAAATGGAAGTGACCTACTGGTATAACATGAACAGTTCCCTGCTTCTTAATTTCATTTGAGCAGATCATGACCATTTGCCACTACCTGCTGCTTGAGCTGATGCTACTAAACTCATGGACCATTTTGGCTGACTTTCTTCTACGCCGGAATTTTCCTCATTGAAACATAACAGCTGGACTCCGATCCGACATAATAGTTGTGTTCTCATAGTCGATACCCCACGTCTAACTAATTGAACACAAAAGTTCCTTGCTTGTCTGAATTTAGGAATATCATCTTTGTAAATTTAAGCAATGTAGCGACTGCATCGGGCAGTAACTTTATTGTTACGTTTTTGTTTGGTTTTGGAGCAGTGCTGCTGTAGAGTAGTGATAACTCTGACTGTAGGGGTGTTCAACGATAACATTATCATAAGATGGCCAAACCACTTTAAAAAAAATCTCTCTATGTATTTGTTTAAAGATATAGTTTCTAAAATTTTTGCCAGGATTAAAAAAGCAAATTTGAAAATTGCGATACATGTTTAAAAGAAGGGGCGGGGGCATTGAAAAGTCAGTACTGGAAAAAATTAACGGGGGAATGGACACTCATTAAAAACTCAAGGCCTGAAACACTTCTCCAGGGAAAGATAGATAGATCAAAAACTCATGGCCTGAAACACTTCTCCAGGGAAAGATAGATAGATCAAAAACTCAAGGCCTGACACACCTCTCCAGGGAAAGATAGATAGATCAAAAACTCAAGGCCTGAAACACTTCTCCAGGGAAAGATAGATAGATCAAAAACTCAAGGCCTGAAACATTTCTCCAGGGAAAGATAGATAGATCAAAAACTCAAGGCCTGACACACTTCTCCAGGGAAAGATAGATAGATCAAAAACTCAAGGCCTGAAACACTTCTCCAGGGAAAGATAGATAGATCAAAAACTCAAGGCCTGACACACTTCTCCAGAGAAAGATAGATAGATAAAAAACTCAAGGCCTGAAAAACTTCTCCAGGGAAAGATAGATAGATCAAAAACTCAAGGCCTGAAACACTTCTCCAGGGAAAGATAGATAGATCAAAAACTCACGGAGAAGAGAACTCAGAAGTGACAATGAGGAGGAAGACTTGAGGAGAAAACTTGAGTTGATGGCACGTGCCAGGAGGACTTGGCATAATGTGTTTGTTGAAGCTCCGTGCTCCTTGGGGAACTAAAGGGGATTGATTGATTGATTGATTGAAACACTTGTTTGAAGAGGTAACATCTAACAATCACATTACCGCTTCTTCAATGCTCTCTATAGTTTCTTATCACAACGATTTACGAAACAAATTCTAAACTTAACCAGTAATTTTGCACCACAATGGCGTTAGACACGAACAGCAAACGTAATGTTTAGACATGTAACATGAACATACCACTTCCTCTAGGCCTCGGGCGGAAACAGGAGGAACGAGAAAGTTTAGGTCAAAACGTAAACACCATCTTTTATTTCCAGGAGATAAAAAGAATGCCATGCCAAGGTTAGGACAGCAGTGCTGGCTCAAGGCAGATAAAAAAACATTTTCAATTCTTGAGAACCCTGTAAACGAATCAAATATTGGGCAGGAATTCTTGAGAGATGAGAAAAAACTTCTTCATAAACAGAGTTTAACGTTGGTTCTTTTATGAAGGTAAAGTTGGATGGATCATCATCATCCCTTCGGCTCCCCACGGAACATAGGTCTTCAACAAACTTATGCTAAGTATTCTTGCCTTGTGCTATCATCTCAAGGTTTTTCCATATCTACTTTATTCCCTTCATGTCTATCTCCAGTTCTCTTCTCCATGTGTTCTTTGGTCTCTCTCTGCATCATTTACCCTGTAGATTCCAGAACAAGGACTGCCTTGTAATACTATCAACAGGTTTCATCAGTGTATGTCCTTTCCATTACTTGCGTCTTCTTCTCATCTCTTGTTCCACCGGAACTTGTCTGGTTTTTGTAAAGTGGGATGTTGTCGCATAGAGATTTATGATCAATAAATTTTCTATATTCTTTTCTTTTCTACCCGTGTCCTCTACTTTATTATCGCTCTTTTATCCTTTTCCTGTTTTTCGCATTCGTTCGTTTGCGACAAAATATGACTTTCCCATTCTGACTTTGACGTTTCTTTTCTCATACTAGTAACGCATTTTATTGCGTAATATGTCAGTCCCTCGATGTGAACGAAATAGTGTGAGAATTCGTCTCGTCAGACATAGAGAGCAGACATTTGTCTACATTTTCAACTGACACGAGTTTTTCTTCGGCTAGTTTCTCGGCGTGAGGTGTGAAAGGCGCCAATCTGCATCGCTCAGAAATGAGACATGTCGTAGTAGGTGTGAAGACGCGTTTTGGCAGTTATGGCCAGCGTCTAAGTTAATGGGAAGTATTAAGAGAGAGAGAGAGAGAGAGAGAGAGAGAGAGAGAGAGACCGGCGTTATTTCGGGTTTTCGTAATAGCGTGGGATCCTTTGTCCGCTTTCATATATCTACAGGAGTAGCATAGACTATTCATTGAGTTCTCTAAATTTTGCTGTAGACAGGTTGCTCGTGCTAAGGAAATAAGCTTGCAAAGCGAAGTTCTTAGTTTGACTCGACATTTTGCCGAGCTTCTAGACTAACTATATGAGTGAATAAATTCTAAGTTTGTGCGATCGCCTGTAGTTCTGTCTGGAGGTAAATATATTATATATCTAGTAGTGTTGAGTGATTCAGTGATAATCGCTTATTTCATTTCACTAGCTAGATTTCTGTGCAGAAGGAATTAAATGTATAAGTCTGTTATATTCTCTAGTTGACGTGTTTCAGTGGAAAGCAAAATAGATTATAATTTTTAGCTTAAACCCATGCAGCTATAAATAAATTTAATTAAACTGCTAATAAATCAGTCGAGAATATTTTAAATTAACTTATAACTGCACTGATTCTTCATTGAGTATTGACGAAATACGTATGTATTTCTAATTCATGATGATTGATTTTTTTAAAATATAACTTATTTCACGGGAATTTTAAACAATAAGTCAAGCTCTCCGCTTGCAGTTTATAATGTAAGTTATAACCGAACTAAATAGTATGTATAAGTATTTTATATGTTGCTTTTTCTTTAGTCAGTGAAACTGGGATAGCCCAACTTTACCAACGGTTTTAGTACTGAGAAACATCTGTGAAGAACGAAAGCATGTTATTTCTTAAAGACGTTAGTGTATAAAGTAAAACCTGTCTGGCATTGCGCTGGCATCCAGAACGACAGAGTACCCATTACATGAGCTTTAAGATTAAATTAAGTAACGGGTCCATCGAGCCAGATTTAATTCTTCCTGAGAAAAACCTCAAGTACATTTCAGCCCTTGTGGCAAGTAAAATATTACTATCAGTAACATTCCGACGGAGTTCTGACTAGTTGTGGTGTGACCAAATAAAGTCCTATACTGAGAGAAGGCACCGACCTGACATTCCTCGTTACTAGAAACCTAAGCTATTGACACTGTGCTCGCTGTTAACGTTCGTGCCTGGACAATTTTAATGTGACCTAAACAGACATCCAAAAGTAATAATAACCAAGAAAACGTTCCCTGAAGTAGTGAACCCAACCTGACTTTGCGGAACTGGGGTTACCTTGGCCAAGACTACCACTGGAGATTCTGTATGTGCATTTTCTAAATATTGTTTTCCAGAAGTTGCTACCAAAGCTGTAAGTACGAATGCAAGCTAGTGATCACGGCTGACTGAATAGAGTGAATGCAGGACTGAGTGATTCCTTTATTGTTGTATTTTTGGCACCCATTTTGCTGTCTTAACTTTCTTTATGCAAGTTTTTTGTGGCTAACAATATTTTCCTTAGGATAGATTAGAGTATCAAAGTCTGATCATACCTTTAAAGGGAAATTTTAGACTATAGCATATGTATCCGTGACTCTTTGGGGCTATCACTTTTCTTCTAACAGGACTGTGGGCTATACATCGAGGGAAAAGATCACACCTATGGGTCTATCATTCTTGTAGCAATTCATTGACTTTATGACTATTTGTATATGCTTGATGTAATTTTTTATGTGTTGTGATGGAATTTTCTTCTGATAATTAAAATTCACTTAAACTTAATCAGTGTGTCGGTCAGTTCGTTCCAAATTATCTATATTTCCATTGTCATAGTTTCACGTCTGTGTGTCTATTGTAGTCACTTAAGTGTTTGTGTATGTGAGGGATATATATATATATATATATATATATATATATATATATATATATATATATATATATATATATATATATTATAATAGACGATCTGGCAAATCTTAATCTGTTGTAGACGATATGCTGACTGAGAGAAATCATCTCGAGGGTCAGAGACCGACTCTAATATATTTCCTCCATCTCACTCGTGAAATCTATTTCAGACGACAAATATCAGCTCGTCTGTACGATTTATTTTTTTTATTCTGTAATAGAGTAAGAGTGTGATTGTCTCGTATCTTTAAAAATAACTATTCCCCTAGACTAACGATCTGTTTATGGGCGTGCTGACCATACAATTAATAATTGGTTTTTCCACAGCATTTTTGAGTAATATACATTTGAGTTGCAGGTTGATTTTGTCGGAATATATGTTAATTACTGATTTTGTAATACTAAACCGTTGGTAGAGTTAGTGATTGTTGAGCAATCACAGGGTTCTGAAGAAGTAGGTGTTTGAGCTAAGCTAAGGAGTGCGTTCAGACAATTACGTCCTGTTAATTGCCTCCCTTACCCTAACTGACTTCAGGGGTGAACTTGTAGTGGACTTAAAATTAAGGTGATTTTTTTTCTTCTTCCTTAATTATGTTTTTCAATAATTATTTTGTTTCCACTGTAGCAACGCATTTTTCAGTGAGTAATCTTAACTACCATTTATTTGGCGTAGTCGTCTGCATTAGGTGCTTTTTGCCGATTAATAACAGCGATAGTTAGATACTATAGTACAGGAGGAGGTATCCCAGGTTAAAGTATATCATCTTTTGTTTTGGTATTTTCTCGCAAGTGGTAGGAACCAGTATATCTTTTTCTTCTTTCTTTCTCGACTAGTCTCAGTCACTGATTTACAATGGTCGAAAGGGCGAAACTTAGACAGATGCTCAGAGACGAAGGCAGAGAAGAAGGTTTAGAAGGAGAGGATGCGAAAGCTTTTGTCAGGGACGAACTTGACAGATATGACGCGGAGAGGAAAGCAGCTGAAGCTAAAGCGGACAAAGAAGAAGCTAGGAGGAAAGAAGCGGAAGACCGTAAATTTAGAGCAGAAGGAGATGGATGAGGAAATGGAAATCCGCAGAGCACAACATGAGGAAAGAGAGAAGGAGAGACATCGTGAGGAAAGAGAGAAGGAGAGACAGCACGAGTTAGCGCTTAAAGCTCTAGAAGTCCAAAGTCGTGGGGCTGCCTCTACCTCCAGCAATGGAGAGTCTTCTCCTCATTCTTCTTTAACTGATCCTTCTAACACTCAATCTCTTCATCTCACCGTTATGTCTTTCGCTCTAGAATCTTTTCCATGTCCGAATGAGAAGATTGACACGTATCTAGAAAAAATTGAAAAAATGGCTACTCTGTACGGTTTAGAGAGATCGCGTTGGTGTATGAAGCTGTCCCAGGCTTTAAAAAGTGCTGCTTATGATGTTTACTCGAAACTAGAAAGCACCCAACAAGACAACTTTCACGTGTTGAAGAAAGCGTTATTGGAGCGCTTTGAAATGAACGCGCGAAATGTTTGCAACTGTTTAGCAACAGCAGGAAAGAGGGCTCTGAAACGTTTCAGCAGTTCTCGTCTCGTTTGAAGGGATATCTGACAAAGTGTCTGGAGCTTTCACAGCTCGCCTCTACCTATGAAGGTCTGGAGGAATTTGTTATAACAGAACAAATAAAGAACATTTTGTCTGCTGACACCCGAAGATTTTAGCTGAGCAAGGTGCAGAAAAGCTTGAAGACATTTTGGACAAGTCTGAGCGATATCACAATGCGCTGGCTGAACTGCCGGCCACAAAACGTAAACCGACAGAACAGCCTTTTCGAAAGAATAACCTAGACTAATCTTCTCATGCTTCTAACCAGAATAACCACAGAGAAACTGGACCCCAAAACCCCCCTCCTGAAAAATCCAAGTTCTACAAAAACAAGTACTCCAACCACAGTAAACAGTCTGATCAACCCGACCGCCCTTCATGGCACCGCAGCCAGCGAGGACAAGGTGACAAAGGGAAAACCCCTGCGCACGGGACTAATGATCAGAGCAAGCACACCGAGCTGAAACGCATCGGATGCTTACAAACAGACTCGCAGAAAAGAATTATTGACAGTGATTCTCAACCTGAGAGAGGCCCTCTACGCGAGGTACTGTTGTTTTAAACGGGACTTCAACTTATTGTTTGTTTGACACGGGGCTTTCTTTTGATTGCATTATTGCCAGGCACCTGGTTAAACCCGGTCAAAAGACAGAAGAAACCGTTAAACTTTGTGTTCTTAAGAGTGATGCACCAACAACGCTTCCTATCGCACTGGTAGAGATCCACTCTGAGTTTGTCAGAGGCGTGATCTAAGCGGCTGTTATGGATGACCCCATCTACCCAGTCATACTTGGCGGTAGATACGTGTTTATTGTGAAACCGTAGGAGCCGACTGTGTCAGCAGTAACTACAAGATGGCAAACCAAGAAGGAACGGGAGCCTGCGCCTAATTTGTTACCTATGGAACTTAAAGAAGCGCAACAAAAGGACCCTACTTTGGCACCCTGCTTTAGGAAACTGCCCATGGCTAAGGAACCCAGACAGCACGGGGACATTTTGTCTAAGGATGGCGTACTTTATCGCAGAACGGGCAAGCCTGACCAAGGTTACAACCAGCACCTAGTACCGAAACAGTACAGAAGCCAAATCCTAGAAAATGGGCACTCTCTTCCCTTCAGCGGACATATGGGACAGAACGCCACAAACCAACGGATAACTACTCATTATTGGTGGCCAGGAGTAAATACTGATATTATCAGGTATGTCAAATCCTGTGCCCAGTGCCAACGTGTACCACCCAAGCAAAGGACATCACTAGTTTCCATGGGTGACATGCCAATAGTGGGAACACCATTCGAACGGGTTGTGATCGACATTTTAGGACCCTTAGAAAGGACTAAAAGAAGGAACAGGTTCATCCTCACCTTAGTTGACACATGCACTATGTAGGCAGAAGCTATCCCGCTAACATGCGCAGATGCCAAGCATGTCGCAGAAGCCCTCGTGCAGATTTTCACTCGGTTGGGATTCCCTCAGCACGTGCTGACGGATAACGGATCTCCATACCGGAACCTGTTGATGGATGAGATCGTGAAGGTCTTGAGGAACCAACACATCTACATAAAGCCTTATACTCCGGCCGGAAATGGGCTCGTGGAACGTGTTAATGAAAACCTCAACATGATGCTAAGAAAACTGGGACAAGTGAAACCTGAAGAGTGGGATCTCTGTATTCCTGCAGGTTTATTTAGCTACAGGGAAGCTCCTCATAATTCCACAGGATTTCCCCCAGCAACGCTTTTATTCGGCAGACCTATTAAGGGGCCACTTGAAGCCTTACTTTGGTCGCTGACAGACCAGAAGGCGGATGAGACAGTTGTCTCAGCAAGTAAATATGTGTCGGTTTTAAAGGAAATGTTGTAACTAGGATGGGATCTAGCAACGACCAACTTTAAGCGAGCACGAGCAAAGCACGCTAACCGATACAGGAAAGTCGCGAAAGAAAGAGAACTGGAAGCAGGAGAGAAAGTTTTGGTGTTACTCCCCACCGGGAACAACAAACTGCGTATCGGATGGCAAGGGCCGTTTACAGTCTTGAAAAAGATTTCTAAGGCTAACTACCTATCTCTATTAAAGGAAAGGAGTAGGTTTTCCATTTAAATCTGTTAAAGAAATGCTTGGAAAGACCAGTGTCAACCTCCGAACATCTCCTGACGATCGCCAAAATTGACGAAGATGACGATAGTGGCAGGGAAATTCCACTGCACACACACACACGAAATCTTTCAAAAATGTCAAAAGCGGCGACGCTCTTTCAAGCGCGCACGGAATACATTCCAGAGAAAGGAAACTTTGGGAGTAGACTTGAGTAGGAATTGGAGAGAGACGGAGAGGGGAGATGAGAGGGAAGAGAACACTCTGAAGCTACGGATATAGGAAAATTATTTCCATAACGTAGACATGGAGTGCTTCCATATCTTAAAGGGGGGACGTTCTGTCGCATAGAAATTTATGATCAATAAATTTTCTATATTCTTTTCTTTTCTACCCGTGTCCTCTACTTTATTATCGCTCTTTTATCCTTTTCCTGTTTTTCGCATTCGTTCGTTTGCGACAAAATATGATTTTCACATTCTGACTTTGCCGTTTCTTTTCTCATACTAGTAACGCATTTTATTGTGTAATATGTCAGTCCCTGGATGTAAACGAAATAGTGTGAGAATTCGTCTCGTCAGACACAGAGAGCAGACATTTGTCTACATTTTCATCTGACACGAGTTTTTCTTCGGCTAGTTTCTCGGCGTGAGGTGTTAAAGGCGCCAATCTGCATCGCTCAGAAATGAGACATGTCGTAGTAGGTGTGAAGACGCGTTTTGGCAGTTATGGCCAGCGTCTAAGTTAATGGAAAGTGTTAAGAGAGAGAGAGAGAGAGAGAGAGAGAGAGACCGGCGCTATTTCGGGTTTTCGTAATAGCGTGGGATTCTTTGTCCGTTTTCATATATCTACACGAGTAGCTTAGACTATTCATTGAGTTCTCCAAATTTTGCAGTAGACAGGTTGCTCGTGCTAAGGAAATAAGCTTGCAAAGCGAAGTTCTTAGTTTGACTCGACATTTTGCCGAGCTTCTAGACTAACTATATGAGTGAATAAATTCTAAGTTTGTGCGATCGCCTGTAGTTCTGTCTGGAGGTAAATATATTATATATCTAGTAGTGTTGAGTGATTCAGTGATAATCGCTTATTTCATTTCACTAGCTAGATTTCTGTGCAGAAGGAATTAAATGTATAAGTCTGTTATATTCTCTAGTTGACGTGTTTCAGTGGAAAGCAAAATAGATTATAATTTCTAGCTTAAACTCATGCAGCTATAAATAAATTTAATTAAACTGCTGATAAATCAGTCGAGAATATTTTAAACTAACTTATAACTGCACTGATTCTTCATTGGGTATTGACGAAATACGTATGTATTTCTAATTCATGATGATTGATTTTTTAAAAATATAACTTATTTCACGGGAATTTTAAACAATAAGTCAAGCTCTCCGCTTGCAGTTTATAATGTAAGTTATAACCGAAGTAAATAGTATGTATAAGTATTTTATATGTTGTTCTTTCTTTATTCAGTGAAACTGGGATAGCCCAACTTTACCAATGGTTTTAGTACTGAGAAACATCTGTGAAGAACTAAAACATTTTTTTTCTTAAAGAAGTGGGTGTATAAAGTAAAACCTGTCTGGCATTGCGCTGGCATCCAGAACGACAGAGTACCCATTACACGAACTTTAAGATTAAATAAAGTAACGGCCCATCGAGCCAGATTTAATTCTTCCTGAGAAAAACCTCAAGTAAATTTCAGCCCTTGTGGCAAGTAAAATATTACTATCGGTAACATTCCGACGGAGTTCTGACTAGTTGTGGTGTGACCAAATAAAGTCCTATACTGAGAGAAGGCACCGACCTGACATTCCTCGTTACTAGAAACCTAAGCTATTGACACTGTGCTCGCTGTTAACGTTCGTGCCTGGACAATTTTAATGTGACCTAAACAGACATCCAAAAGTAATAATAACCAAGGAAACGTTCCCTGAAGTAGTGAACCCAACCTGACTTTGCGGAACTGGGGTTCCCTTGGCCAAGACTACCACTGGAGATTCTGTATGTGCATGTCCTAAAAATTGTTTTTCAGAAGTTGCTACCAAAGCTGTAAGTACGAATGCAAGCTAGTGATCACGGCTGACTGAATAGAGTGAATGCAGGACTGAGTGATTCCTTTATTGTTGTATTTTTGGCACCCATTTTGCTGTCTTAAATTTCTTTATGCAAGTTTTTTGTGGCTAACAATATTTTCTTTAGGATAGATTAGAGTATCAAAGTCTGTTCATACCTTTAAAGGGAAATCTTAGACTATAGCATATGTATCCGTGACTCTTTGGGGCTATCACTTTTCTTCTAACAGGACTGTGGGCTATACATCGATGGAAAAGATCACACCTATGGGTCTATCATTCTTGTAGCAATTCATTGACTTTATGACTATTTGTATATGCTTGATGTAATTTTTTATGTGTTGTGATGGAATTGTCTTCTGATAATTAAAATTCACTTAAACTTAATCAGTGTGTCGGTCAGTTCGTTCCCAATTATCTATATTTCTATTGTCATAGTTTCACGTCTGTGTATCTATTGTAATCACTTGGGTGTGTGTGTATGTGAGGGATATATACATATATATATATATATATATATATATATATATATATATATATATATATATATATATATATATATATATATATATATATATTACTATATATTATACTAGACGGTCTGACAAATCTTAATCTGTTGTAGACGATAGGCTGACTGAGAGAAATCCTCTCGAGGGTCAGAGACCGACTCTAATATATTTCCTCCATCTCACTCGTGAAATCTATTTCTATTTTATCATCTCCCACTGAGCTATCACTTGTTTCTATTGCTATTCAGAAGGGACCAAACCAAGTCTTAATTCACCTATCACAAATCTACGACAGATGTATGCTGATAAAAGAAACAATGAGAAATAGGTCGGAAAGGAATCAAGAAAAAAAAATGTTGTATTTTTATGACTATAAAATTACTGTCTAAATGTTTCTTTACTTTGCAGAAACATCAAATAACGCGATGTTGGTCAGGAAAAAGGGGCAATGAAGGAGCTAACGAACAACAGTCACTATTTTTTACAGGGGTAAAGAAAATAGTTCATATCTGTTTATGAAAACCATTTGATAGAATTACAAGACAGTCCCTGTTCATGAATACCCATGGTAGAAGAAATAGAGGGAGACAAAAAAAAAAACACGCGGAGAATAGAACAGAAGACAGACACGAAGGGGATAAAGACACTGAGCGAACGGCACAGGAGAGTAAGGGTTGGCACGCTTTTGTTTGAAGACCTATTCTATGTGTCATGGGGAACTAAAAAACTATTGGAAATAGCAATTTAGCAGTGTTACATTTCTGCTTTAGCCAATGACTACAGCCCACAAAAACCAGTTCCAATCGTAAAAAAATGAGTTATCCGAGGAAGGTAATTGAAGTAACATGAAGAGACAAGTTCTCAACCATACGACACGTCATGGCCTCAGAACCCAACAACGGCAGACCCAAGTAGAACGGTTCCAATTACGATGGTTTGGCCATGTCTGCAGAATGGGAGAAGATCGGCAACCACGACATGTATGGGAAATCAAGAGCCAAGGATCCAGACCTCCAGGACGACCCAGAGTTCTCTGGGTGGACAACATTAGACAATCTCTGAAGGACCAAGGGCAAGATTGTAACCAAGCCAGGAGGAAGACAGCTTATAGGATAGTATGGCACTTTCTCTGGCAACATCTACACTCCAGAACATAAACGGAACGACTAAGCAAGGAAGTAAATTTCTGCCTTGAAAAATATATATTTGTTACCTCGAGAAAAGCTAGAAAAAGATGCTCAAGAAAACTAGAAATTGTTGTTTAAGACCCTAAAGAACATGAGGAAGGAAAAAACGTGCAATCTTAAATTTATAAAGGACAAGCAAGACAGACTCATTACTGCTCCAAAAGAAGTGATGGAAAGATGGACAGAATATTTCTCAGAGCTCCTTGACTGTGAGCAAGGTCAAACCTTAGAAATTATAACCACTATCACAGAAGAGGAAACCAATGGTGATGATGATAGCATCAAGATCGAAGAACTGAAGGCAGCATTGGAGAAAATCAAGGTGGGCAAAGCAGCAGGACATGATGGTATAACACCAGAAATGGTCAAGTACATGGGAACAGCAGATGACCTATTACTCCTGAGGGTTCTACGGGCAGCCTGGTGCCACAAGACCACACCAAAGAATTGGGAGATTTCCATCATAACACCCATATTCAATAAGGGTGACAACCGTCAGTGTGGAAATCACAGAGGCATATCTCTGCTAAGTGTCCTGTTTAAATTTACTCCAAAATACTGAAGCAGAGACTCAGACCTCTCGCCGAGCCACAAATGGATGACGTCCAGTGTGGTTTCCGAGCAAATCAAAGCACTCAGGACCTTATCTTTACACTCAGGCAGCTGAGTGAAAAAGCCCTACAGTATATGGGTATCACATGATTGATCGTTCACCTTTTCTCATGTTCTCTCTCTCTGCAACTATCCATTTATTTCTTCATTATACGCACATAAACCTGCTCCATCGCCGCGTCTTAGATGGTTTTTCTTCTGTTCATACTGCGATAGTGTTATTTCACGGCTAGTTGACCATCCTTAAGGATTAATTGTAATCGCTTAAGTTGTTGAACCAGATTTGCTACCTACGGTAAACGGGGAAATGATCGTTGACTTTTCATAATCCTTTTCCGCCAAGACCAGCATGTCCGTCTCGGCGCATTGTTCACTACAACCACGTTCAGACACTTTGGCGGATAATACAAAGGAAGACAAGATGTTTTCTCGAAAAAATGTCTGGATGCAGCGATAAGTTGCAGCTTATCCTTCTGGGTACCAGGAAAGTATAGTTGATAATTGCTTAATACCTTTCGTCCAGACACTGTCTGTGTAATTATTACAGAGAAACCCGTCTGGGTAGACAAATTAGCGAGAACACTATCTGCAAGCGAGGATAAAAATCGTAATTGAAAGGTTACCGAAGAGTGACCGAAGGAGTCGGGCCATATATGAGAGATGAGGTCATGTGTGTAAATTTTAAAATGATATTTTAAAACACGCGAGGGAAAGTAAATAACCGACAACCCGACCCACTACCTTCTGCTCATGGATTGGATCACATGAGAGTCAGAAATAAACATTTATTCTGATTGCAAGTTTTGTCGAAAACGCAAGGTGGAAGCGTGAGCTGGAAAACTGCAATATAACCTAGCTAATTCGGAGGCTAAACACACTGCATTCCAGAATCGTCAAAAGTAGACAGCTCGGACTGAAGCCAGGAAAATAATAGAGTGTAGGATTCTGACCTTATAGGACCGGACAATACACGTATCGGAACTCCATCTGAACACTACAGCAAGGGCAATTTACCTGTTAATACGGAAACCGGACTCCTACAGGACCTACTCACAAAGTCACAGAGGGATTTTAAAGACAAATAATTCCTCTGACGCGTGTTCGAGGCATCTGCCTTAAGTTGCCAAGACTATTCAACTGAGCTGGAAGTCAAGAGTTTCCAAATGTTTTTGGGTTTGTGGTACGAATCGAAGAGACCAGTTGAGGTACTACTCTACGATACCAGTTGTACTACTATTCTGTGGTTCAAAGCGTGTGATTGACACAACTCTTTCTTTGTCTCTTCAAAGGCCCCCGGGAACTACACATTCTGATGTATAACATTAATACATGTAAAATTTGCACAATATAACTACATTACCTGTGCTATTCCCATGGTAAGAGAGGTACAGGAAGACCACAGAACACACGGAAAAGAGAACTGGAGACAGACGTAAAGAGGATGAAGAAGATATGGAAAGATCTTGAGCTGATTGCACAGGGCAGGAAGACTTCGCAGACGTTTGTTGATGGCCTATGCTTCTTTGCGAGTTGAAAGGTGAAAGAATAACTGTGATGTTAATGAATCAAAATAAACAAGTAAACTAGCGATATAACCAATACATTTTAAGTATAACAGGACATAACAGTTGTGATATTAAAAAGGTGTTAAGATGCCAGCTGGAACATGTCGTGACAGGATATCCTGAAATACTAGGAAGTGTGAACATAAACAAATTAGAAGAGATTTAACAAAGATGCTGAGCTTCCTTTTGAAAGTAGTTTAGTTAATGTTAATCAGAATCGACGTCATTGCACTCCAGGCAAACCCATAGGTGCTCAGTCTCCCTCAGCAAATGTCGAAGAGTATGAATGCTAATTATTCCTGTTGCGCACTGCATATACGCCGGATGCGTCCTCTCATACGTCCATCCCTGCTGGTCTTACGTTTGATGCCCAATTCCAGCAGTCTTAGCCTTGATGATTCACAGATTGCAGTGTCATTCTCTAATAGGCGATCATGAATTGCCTTCAGTATTTCTCTCTTATCCTTGTTCAATTCACCTTCTATTGGTGCTTTTGAAGCTAGTCTGTCAGCTCTTTCATTGCCGCGTACCCCTGCATGACCAGGATAGTAGATCCATATCAGTTCTTGAAGATTCGATGCTTCTATGGAGGTTTTCCATTCATGTCAGAGCCATCAATTTTGGACCTTTCGAAGCATGGATTGTGAGTCTGATGCAATAACTGCCTTTGTTAATAAAGTCTCAGACAACCATCTTAAGGCAGCAGTAACTGCCACTACCTCCATTCTCATGCTAGAGGTGGTTATCATAAAAAACCCGCTATGTTCAGCGACGGTTATGCTCTTTACTCTTGCAGAGAAGCCCCACCTTGATTTATTACCACGGATTACAGACCAATCAGTGTACACAATGGCATCATCATCCCCAGCATTAACATTTATAAGCTGATCAATTTCCAGCTCTGCTCTCCCATTGGCCCAAGATCTGCACACTCTCTACCAAGGCTGACGATTACTTGCTGGTAGTTCATCCAGTTTCCATCTGACTTACTCCACTCGTCTCCCTTGAATACATTTTCAACTGGGGTCACCTGTCTAATAGTCTCCTCTGCCTGCGCCATCCATGACATCCCCCTCTTTACTCTTGCTCCCTTGATGTCAGCTATGTTCCCATGCAGGTGATGCCTTTTGTCTGTGGTTACTCGCATATACGCTTTTACCTGGGCCATTGTATATCTGGATCTAATTGACAGCAATCCAAGCAAGTGCCACATCATCAACACACAATGGGGGTATCTTGCGTACAGCCCAAGACTATTCGCATCCCTTCGTTTTGAATGCGTTCCAGTCGTTCACATTGTGATATTGACAGCGTGAGTATTCCCAGACCATACTCGATTACAGACAAGACCAGCTGATGATACAGGAGAGACAGTAGTCTCTGCTCCAGGTGCACTGCAGCCATTGTTTTTAAGGCTGCCAGACATCTCTTGCACTTCTTAAGTTTAGTTACGAGGCAAAAGGAGGGTTCAATAAAATGAACAGTAAAATATGCAACACTTTGTCACTAAAATTAAGAAATTTCTTGGCTGAAATGAAGTACAAAGGACTGCGTGTTCGAAACAGCGAAGCCGTAATCAATTGTAAGGGTTAGAAATCCTAAACCGTAACCAAATTCTTAATCCTAAACCAAACAACATGTGCATGTAGCTGCAAACTCATCATGTAAAACAAATCGGCACAGAAAAACACTGCTACAACAGCATGTGAATGCTTGGTGTAGTCTTCCTGCAGGGGTGACGGCCTGCAATGGCGGTTCAATAAGGAGCGCAAAGGAAAAAAATGAAATTATGATTATCACTTACGCCTGCAGGCATAATACTTATTGTTAATGCTGGCAGTTCCGACAGTGAAGATTTTAGGATTTAAAGAATTATTCAAAGAAACATCATCTAGCCTGGTATATCTAGAAATATTCAGACGCGCGGGAAGTATTCAAGCAACACAATGTGAAAGAAAATCATAAAGTGATATTGAGCTACATCAGGGGTTCCCATTTTTTTAAATTTCGACCCTTCCATGGAATCCTTGATCTTTAATCGACCCCAGGCAAAACACAAATAAATAAAAGAAGGAAGTGATTATAGAGGCACAATAAACATTAACTTTTTTTTGTTGAATTGATTATAGTAATTAATGGGAAGGTTTTAGCTGATGATATGGTAGGAGATTGGTGAGTTTTAGTTGTTAAGTCACAACACTCTTCCAGGTTCAGTCTGTTCCGTTGCTTTGATAAAACTGCATTTGCGTCATACAACCATGTATGAACGTGGGAATGCAAGTAGAAACGACTCAACTACTGCAGAAAGCTTGAGGTATTTTGTAGCTGTATTTCTAGATGTAAAATTGAGTCACAGCAGATATTTTTGTCTCTTCCAAGATTGTCAACTTTCGACCCCAAAAAAGTCTAATCGACCCCCCTCCATCGACCATCTGGGGTTTATCAATCCCGTGGACGTCGACCACTTTGGGGACCCTTGGACTATATAATTAGAAAGACATGTACTGATAGATGCAGAGTTAGATATATGATCAAATCATTCAGCAAACAGACCTGAATCAACGTGAAACCAACTAACGAACAATTTAAAATCATGTAGATACGACGCCTAGGCAATAAATATGTAGTAAAGATGTTTGACATGGGTCATAAATCCATTATCAGATTGCTAAATTCTGTTAGAAGGTAAGTTAAGTAAAATGAACTACGCAGATTGTATAATGAACGCAGTGCTAAAAGCAGCACATCTGAGCATTTATGAAAGTGCAGAAACAAAAGATTGTGAAATAAAATGTCTGAGAAAAGATGCTCATTAGTTCGTAAGAAGGTATTAGAGTTCATGAACAAATAGACGAAAAACAAGTTCTTGGATGCACCCTTTTATTTAAAAATGCACTAAAAATGGAAAAATTCTGTACTCCTGTTCACAATTTCGTGTACAATGTTCCCAAGACCTGTGACCTTTTCACAGCTATAACCGTGTAAAAATTCTGAGATTTTCAGCTTTGTTTATTTTTTATTTTTTTATGGCGGACCAGGGACTGATCACTCGAGGTTCCTTCACATTTTAATGGTTTAAAATGTACCACGATCGAGGGTTGTATACAAAATTTATGCTCCCCATGTCATCTAAAAACTAATGAGCCAAGGGCTCAACGATTTGAAACATGCAAACAACGCTCACATCAGATTAAATAAAAGTGTTAAAAAATCACAGATGTGCTAATTAAAAAAAATAATGTTCAGGAACATAATGAAGACGAAGATTAAGTGTTAGAATTCACAAGTACATGTGTGAAGTTTTCAGTTTCAAATCTAGATTTGTTAGCAATTATAAACAGATAAAGAGCGATTAAAAAAAAATGTAAGATAGATTCAGAGATGTGATCCAGAAATAACCCGAACACAAGGGCTTGAGGGATTGAATCTCATTCTAACAGTGTAAGAGACGGCAGAGAGTAGAAAATAGATTCAATTACAAAGTACAATACGGATTGAAAATAGAGTTAAATATCTGGCTAGAATAATAACATCAGATGTAGGGTGCAAATAAGATAGAAAGAGTCCAAGCAAAAACAGCGTTACAGAAAATGATAAAATGATCTGTGCAAAACAAAATAATATCTGTTGATGCAAGAAACTGATTTTTAATGCTACAAACAGCCGATATTATCACGTAGAAGCTAAATGTGGACAATCAGATTGTCTTGTGTTCTTTATCTTTCTCTGTCTGTCTTTCTTTCTCTCTTTCTCTCTCTTTCTCTCTCTTTCTCTCTCTGTCTGCCTGTTCTTTCCGTTCTCCCCTACTCTTTCCCCTCTTTCTCCCCTTTTCCTTTCCCCTTCCCTTCCTTTCCCTCTTTCTGTCTGTCTGTCTTTCTTTCTTTCATCCTTCTTTCTTTTCTTCCTTCCATCTTTCTTTCTCTGTTTTCTTTCTTTCTAAAGTGAATTTCTACTTTGATCTTGTTAAGTTAGCTCTCAGAAATGCGTCAGTTGTGTTCATGCCAATGAATTCTCATCATTTAGAAAAGTTAACTGTATTCACAATGCGACAAATTAACGGAATAATCCTATAAATAGCTGAATTATTAACGTTGTCCCGAACGAGGCTAATTACAAATGAAGTTTACTGCAAAAGATAAGAATAAAAAAAACTTATGTGAATGTACAATAATTAGACCTGACAAGTGGAACGTAAGAACACATTGTCAGAAAGCTGGAATATGGTGATGGCTACAGAGATTGAGTGCGCCAGTACATAAATACTGAACATACTAAACAAGGTGTCATAGAGAGAAAGAATAAATGGAAGAACAAGCGAGCAAGACAACAAAAAATATACACTATTAGAGACCGCACATACAGAGAAAAAAATATCGAAACTGCCAGTCGCCGTGGCTCATTATGGTGATGATGAGAGTTATTTAAAAATCAGCGCGTGTTGATTTTTGTAATTAAACGTCTGTGTGCAAGTGTTGTCTGCCAAGGCGTCGATGGTAGCATAACTGAAACATTTGGATATATATCTTATCACCCCTGGTGATTGTCACGCGGTACAGGGGAGGCAATCCGTGACAGTGATACCACTACCACGTGGTCCTTCTTCTGGACTCCGCAAGATAAGAGTGGTAGGGGAAGACCAAAGAACACGTGGAGAAGATAACTGGAGACAGACATGAAGGGGTGAAGCAGACAAGGACAGACATTGAGCGGATGGCACAGGACAGGAAGACTTGACATACGTTTTTTTCGAAGGTCTATACTCCTTGGGGAGTTGAAAGAAGAAGAAGTGGACGAAGAAGAAGAAAAAGAAGAGGACAAAGAAGAAGAAGAAAAAGAAGAAGAAGAAAAAGAAGAGGACAAAGAAGAAGAAGAAAAAGAAGAAGAAGAAGAGGACAAAGAAGAAGAAGACGAAAAAGAAGAGGACAAAGAAGAAAAAGAAGAGGACAAAGAAGAAAAAGAAGAGGACAAAGAAGAAAAAGAAGAGGACAAAGAAGAAAAAGAAGAGGACAAAGAAGAAAAAGAAGAGGACAAAGAAGAA
>JAMPIV010011762.1:0-87500 GCA_024509875.1 Oreohelix idahoensis | reverse complement strand
TGTGTGTGTGTGTGTGTGTGTGTGTGTGTGTGTGTGTGTGTGTGTGTGTGTGTGTGTGTGTGTGTGTGTGTGTGTGTGTGTGTGTGTGTGTGTGTGTATGTATGTATGTATGTATGTATGTATGTATGTATGTATGTATGTATGTATGTATGTATGTATGTATGTATGTATGTATGTATGTATGTATGTATGTATGTATGTATGTATGTATGTATGTATGTATGTATGTATGTATGTATGTATGTATGTATGTATGTATGTATGTATGTATGTATGTATGTATGTATGTATGTATGTATGTATGTATGTATGTATGTATGTATGTATGTATGTATGTATGTATGTATGTATGTATGTATGTATGTATGTATGTATGTATGTATGTATGTATGTATGTATGTATGTATGTATGTATGTATGTATGTATGTATGTATGTATGTATGTATGTATGTATGTATGTATGTATGTATGTATGTATGTATGTATGTATGTATGTAATGTATGTCTGTCTGTCTGTCTGTCTGTCTGTCTGTCTGTCTGTCTGTCTGTCTGTCTGTCTGTCTGTCTGTATGTATGTATGTATGTATGTATGTATGTATGTATGTATGTATGTATGTTTGTAAGGCGGACATTAATATCCAAGGTCATGAAATCCCCTCTTCTGATCGAGGGCGTTCCTACAGATACCTAGGACATGACATTACAATTGATAATACATCGGACCAGTTTCAAGCAAGCAGCCTTATATTAGAATTTAGGTCAAATTTAACAAAATTAAGCTGTGCCCCACTACCAACATCAGCAAAGATCTCATTAATTAACCCGATGTGTTTCGGTCCTCTCATGTTTTATTTTTCTAACATACACTTTACAGAAAAACAACTTAAAGAAATTGAAGATGAAATTGTACAACACGTTAGAACATGGTTAGTGCTAAATGAATCATCCACAAGGAGCTATTTCTTCTGTCCCAGGTCGAAGGGTGGCCTTGGCATACCAAACCCCTTCATATTATACCACTCTCGACATATTTCATTCCTTATCAGTATGCTCAATTGTGATGATAATCTTGTAAAAACTGCAGCAATAAACTCGTTAGATAGACATATGAAAAAACGTAAAATAGACCAAGTAGGTGAAGATAGGAATAACTTTGCAAGCTACGAGTTAAACGAAACAAACCATCTAGCTAAAAGATCGAAGGTGAATTGGCCAAGATCATTTTGGGTAGAACTGAATGAAGAATGCGCGCGTGAAGGAGTGAGTGTGAAAGTGGATGACAGTGGCCATTACAGTGTACAATTAGACGTAGATGAAGATGTAAGTCTAACATACAAGTCAGCAAATGCTTTTTATTCTGGATTTAAATCACATAAACTTAACCTAATTCTAAGTGAACTAAAAAGTAAATCGTCACAAGGGAGAATAGTGCGCGAAATGAAATGTGTAAACCACTCATTGTCATCTAGTTTTCTATCTAATTTTAAATTAAGTGATAAAATACTTTCATTTGCTGTGAGATCGAGGTTACAGTTGCTGGAATGCAAAAGTCTTTTACATCTATACTACCCACAGACATACACGAAAATGTGCAAAATATGTAACCACCCATACGAAACAGTGTCACATTTATTGAATGGATGTACCAAATTTCAAACATTATACCAACAAAGGCACAATAGAGCTGTAGACATTATTTATGAGAAGCTGAAATCTGCATACAATAATAAAGGTGACATAACAATAAACAAAGAGATAATAGTTAAACCATCACTTTTCGGCAGCAGCAACGCCTCATTTAAGACTCATGCCGTAAAACCTGATTTAACAATAATCAATCGACAGAACAAAACAGCTTTTATAGTGGAGGCAGCAATACCATATGATGCCCATTTAGATAAATGTTACCAACATAAATTTGATAAGTACTATCCATTGACTGCAGAAATTAACGAACTAGGCTACCGTACGCATGTAATCGTACTGATAATTGGTAGTTTGGGTCATGTGCATGCAAAGTGTGTGAGTGGATTAATGTCGCTAGGGTTGCGGAAATTTGAAGCAAAGGTTTTATGTAAATATGTCAGTATTAGTGCAATTATAGGTTCTTACAGAATATGGAAACTTCGATGTAAAAAACACCCATTTTGAATTGCTGGGATGTTTTCCACACAGTCTAAACTCAATTGTGCTCCTCTGTATACTATACCATACGACTATTGTATTTGATGCTATATTTAATATCTCACTCCACTAGCGGTCAAAGTTTTTTTTTTTATGGCAAACAAAATTCAGATAAAACCTCCATGTAAAAACAACCATATTGCTCTACTTGAATGGTATTCCTCACACATTTTGTAAATTTCAATAATTCTCATTTTTGGCAGGGTATACCATATCATTATATGCCAATGTCTTTTAGAAAGCTTAAAATTTTTTTATGTATGTGTAAAACGAAGGTTCGATGTAAAAACACCCACATATAACTACTTGAGACGTCTTCAACACTTTATGTAAATTCTAATGATTCTCCTATTTGCCATGTTGTATCTATTATATCATGTCTGTACATATTAATGTATTTTATGGAGAATAAAGATTCTGATATGAATGTATGTATGTGTATGTTTGGCAAACAAATATTCTGATAAAACCCCCATGTAAAAAATACTCATATGGATCAACTTGAAAGGTATTGCACATAAATTGTGTAAATTTTAATAATACTCCTTTTTGGTATGTTGTACCATATCATTACATGCCAATGTCTGTTAGAAAGCTTAAAGATTGTATATATATATATATATATATATATATATATATATATATATATATATATATATATATATATATATATATATATATATATATATATATATATATATATATATATATATATATATATATATATATGTGTGTGTGTGTTTGTGTAACACAAACATTCGGTGTAAAAACATCCACATATAAACTACTTGAGACGTCTTCCACACTTTATGTAAATTCTAATGATTCTCCTATATGCCATGTTGTATTTTATTATATTATGTCAGTACATATCAATGTATTTTCTGGAGAATAAAGATTATGACATGTACATATATATATATATATATATATATATATATATATATATATATATATATATATATATATATATATATATATATATATATATATATATATATATATATATATATATATATATATATACACATATATGCCCAATACAATGTGCCAGCGGCGCTCGAGATACTAACAAATAATAGAAACAGTGCAACTTGGCAGGTATGTAATAAGACTGGACTAACGACAACCGACAACGCCTTCCCGTAGAAACGTTAAGCCACAACATCATCAACAACAATATGGCGTGACATTTACAAAGACAAATTAGCTTTGTTGTCTTCCGCTTCGCCATCCTATACCTTTTCTTCCTTCTCGACTTCTTCTTACTATCACCCCCATCTCTCTAATCTTATCCTCTTCTCAATAGTTCTAATACTCTCAGATCCATTTACATGGTATAAACAGTATCATATTAGACACTTGTGATCTTCTTCCTGACATTAGACTTATCAGGGTCTTGTATGTTAGCTTCGAGCAAAAACGTAAACAATTATACCCCCCCCCTCGACAAAGCAAAATATTGACAATCTGTTTCCATGCAATATCAGAAATCTTGACCGATATATTATGACATCTATTTGGACTCCAGCATACAAAAAGCAAACATAATAAACAAATGTACCCATGCTTCTTGAAGCAATGCCAAGCCAAGATTTCCGTTGCATCTAAACGCAGTGCGAAAGGTACAAGATGATACGAAATTTGGGTGCGTTTAGAATCAGTTCTGAGCATAACGGTGATAACATATCCATGGTTTTTAGTGATTCCGGTGCGCAGTTCTTAGATGTATGCAATATTCGTGGTTATTTCTGGGCATGGAAGCTACGTCGCGGAGTAGCGGTCCTCAAAAGTTTCGTTCCATGAAAAACTTTAATGTATACTTTAAACTAGATTCAGACAACCTACGGACTAAGTCAACTTAATTTCATATGCCTTTAATATTGCAAGAACCAGAGAGGTATTAGTGCAAAGGAGATGAGAAAAGGATATTGCCTTTTCTTTTCTCATTTTTGTGCCTCTTTTTTTTCTTCTTTCATTTCTATCTCCCTTTTTACCCGACAGCTTTATGTAAGTGGTTAGTGCACTGGCTTCCTAGCTCAGTGGTCTATGGTTCGATCCCCAGATGATGTGGGATTTCGTTAGGCCGCAAACGGCTCCTGGGTCGACCCAGCCCCAATTGGGTACCAGAGCAACTTCTGGGAAGGTTAAGGCGGCCGGCGTGATGCTGACCACATCACCCCTAGTGGGAGCTGCGCTAGCGTAGTGGTTACAACACCGCTCTGGCGACCGGGTGATACAGGATCAAACCCGGGCGACGGCATTTGAGGATTTTTCGTCGACCGGGATTTGGACTGGATTAACTCGAGACCTGGTGAAAACATTTGAAGGAGTGTCGTCGACCAGGGACTGGCGGCTCCTGAGCCGACCCAGCTGCAATGGGTACCTCCGAAATCGGAGAGTATTTGCCTGAATGGCGAGGGACACCTGTCTCTGTACAAGAAATAAAGGGATACTCATGTAAAATCAATGTCAGGTTAGACATAAAATAATAACCTGAGATTTCGCCTCGAGTATTAGCGGGCGTACGAAAAAAAAAAAAAAAAAAAAAAAAAAAAAAAAAAAACACTCCTAGTGTGCCGATGGTCAAGAAAATATGGACCTTACACCATATTCCCAATGTGCCTCAATGGGCGTGTAACGGGATCCTTTCCTTTTCCTTTTTATGTAATCAAACCCGTTTACAAAACTGAACAAGACCAATCGAAGAAGCAGCTTACTAACGATCCAAATGAATAAATAATTATTCCCTATCTCGACGTAAAAGAGCAAAACTCCAGTAGCTGTCTTATATTGTATACTGGGAGGGACACCAATGGTCACACCACTACAGTATGATGGGGATGGTCTATGGGATGTTGTCAAGAAGGTCTCCAGAAACTGGCTCGTTAAGAATGAAAGAGACCTATTCGTGATAAGAATGCGTAGATGTCTGCTCCGCCGTGTTTGTTATCTCCAAAACGAGTACTCATTGATGAAGCTCTTGCACGTGTAGTATTGATAACTTGTAAGATATAATGTCCTTCAATCCTTGGGCTCCTCTCTAGCGTATACCAACCGTTGACACGTGTCTCAGGAAAATGTCTACTGTCTGACCTTAAAAAGGCACTGTCTGACTAGAGCTCTTCACGATCTTCTGTTAACACGTGTGCTTCGGGCAATGAAGCTTGCTTGAATGAATTTACATCGTACAATACACGATTAGAATAGATTAATTCACTTCATGCCCTGGCGCGCTGGGTAGCTGAACTTGACTCAGGCTTCAACCTTTCTAGTGATTTGAATGTATATATATATATGCTTCGCTCGTTCCCATCCACAGAGGGTTTATCTCAGGAGCCGTTCAGGTTATTCAGTCACAATCCCGGTCGTTGACACTGCTTCAAATGCCCACGCCCGGGCTTGAACCTTGAACACCCGATCGCCAGCGCAATGTGGTAACCATTACACCAGCGCGGCTCTTATATATATATATATATATATATATATATATATATATATATATATATATATATATATATATATATATATATATATATATATATATATATATATATATATATATATATATTTTTATTTTTATTTTTATTTATTTATTTATTTATTTTTATTTATTTATATTTATTTATATATATATCTGAATCAACTTGTGTGTACTTGATAAACAGATGAATAAGATGCTACGCCGTCAACGTATACAAACGCAGTCGTAGAGATCTTCCTCGCAACTTAGGAAGTGTATGATGTCCAATCTTGTGAGTTCTGATATCACTTTGAAAGGTTCTTTCCGATTAGTCACTGATAAGTGCAGATGTGATGAAAGGGAAATGATCTTGGGAAATACGTGTTGAGTAGAGTTAATTTTGGGTTAGAGTACTTGCTTACAGATTGGTATGGATTTGTTTAAAGATATCTCCTCTTAGTTTCGTGGAAGACAGTATGTCAGATAGCAGGTGAACTCTGGTCATAATGAACTGTTTCTGTACTGGTTTTAAGTGATGTGTGAATAGCTCTCGCGGCTAGTGTCCGCAGGGATTTTTGAGAGCAGTGTTAAGAGAACAGTAGATTCTCGTGACTGTGTGAAACGGGGTGTGTTCCCGTGGGTTCAGTGTGTGCAGGGTTTTTGACTGAGGTGGTCAGCCCTAAGGTGTTTTTTGGATAATGTATGCCTGCGCAGGGCTATAGAGATTTTGTAGGCCTTGATTATTATATATCTGCCGTAGATGCAGTATTTGTACACTGAAGTGAAGTATAGAGATTTTGTAGGCCTTGATTATTATATATCTGCCGTAGATGCAGTATTTGTGCACTGATGTGAAGTATAGAGATTTGGTAGGCCTTGATTATTATATATCTGCCGTAGATGCAGTATTTGTGCACTGATGTGAAGTATAGAGATTTTGTAGGCCTTGATTATTATATATCTGCCGTAGATGCAGTATTTGTGCACTGATGTGGAGTATAGAGATTTGGTAGGCCTTGATTATTATATATCTGCCGTAGATGCAGTATTTGTGCACTGATGTGGAGTATAGAGATTTGGTAGGCCTTGATTATTATATATCTGCCGTAGATGCAGTATTTGTGCACTGATGTGAAGTATAGAGATTTGGTAGGCCTTGATTATTATATATCTGCCGTAGATGCAGTATTTGTGCACTGATGTGAAGTATAGAGATTTGGTAGGCCTTGATTATTATATATCTGCCGTAGATGCAGTATTTGTGCACTGATGTGAAGTATAGAGATTTGGTAGGCCTTGATTATTATATATCTGCCGTAGATGCAGTATTTGTGCACTGATGTGAAGTATAGAGATTTTGTAGGCCTTGATTATTATATATCTGCCGTAGATGCAGTATTTGTGCACTGATGTGAGGAGTAGAGATTTTGTAGGCCAGGATGTGTATGGGCCGTATGTTAACTGCATTATGAAGATTCATGTTTCGATGTAACTGTATTCGTCTAGATCTACGTGATGTTATAATTGTAATAAACCATGGTTAAAATATCATCAGACGTTACACCATTCCATGACTTGGTGTGTGCGCTACTGTGAGTGACTGTCCCAAACCACACTCACCTTCTTCACCATAATTAATTACATATAACATTTGGATTCTCCCTCACTAAAAAAAGACCTTAATTATCAGTGGTGGACCAAACCAACGGGTCGTAACACCCACATTACATTCGCGTAACAAGAGGGTAAATTAGGTCAGATTCTGGACCAGTCATTACAAGTGGGAACACTGAACTGTGTTATGTTTGGCTCTGTGTGGGCGTGGCTTAATTTAACTGTACACAGGTATCAGCTGACTGCGCATATCCATCCTCATATCTTGGCGTGTGTAGCAACTAAACTAACGTTATCAGTTGGTTTCGATATCAAATAGCTGTTATCTGATAGCGACATTGATGCCATAATTGTTACAGTGCTTGTTCCAGTCTTTCCATATGCAGATTCAACTATAGGTGCAGTATTTTGGAGAGTTCGTCTGCACTTATACCTCAAATGACAACTTGCAGAGTTGCTGTGATCGGTTCCTGTCGTCTGATGCATTGTTGAGGACATACTGTACGGTGGCAGAGATCTGAAGACAAGAGAGCTTAGTCCTTCTACCTTTCTGCAGTGGAGTGTTTTAACGTCAGAACTTTGTGATATCCAGTGTGTTAGCGAAAGGGTCAGGATTACCTTCAGTTAAGTGCTTTTGTTGTGTGTAAATGTTGCCACTTCTGTCCATGTCAACGAGCCTCAATCTGCACTATCCTATTCTATTGATAACTATTGTTGTTGTTGTCGATAATTATATCGATTAATTATAGAATATGATGATGTACAGGGATTGATGATACAATATTTGAGATCTAAACTTGATTTGGTATAATGAAAGTTTAATTAAGACATATATGGTTGACTAAGTAAACAAGTCACAATGGATTCTGATACAGATCCGGAGGATATGAGACCTGTATTAGAGTATCTGTTTCAGGAAGGGACAGATTGTCAGAGATTAAAAAGCCCAGAGCTTGAGTCACATGTTATGGACAGATTTTTGGTCTGTGCATCAAGAGCTCTAAGAGAGTTTGCTGATGAGAGATTTCAGTCAATTCCTCATGTGAGTATGGCTAAGGATCTAGCGAGATTGTTAGTTTTGGACCTTCGTCTGTTTTTGGACAAGCATATTGGTAACAAACGTGATGAAATATTGAAGATTATGCGTACGTTATGGCGCGACGACATATATAGTGACCAGGAAGAAGAGTTAAAAGAGAAGAAGCAAATAGGAGATATAAAACAGAGTACACAGGAGCAAAGGGAAAGTTGCTTAAAAAGTACTGCTGAAGTGAATAAGCTACAGAAAAAAGTGACTAAACTTACAGGTGATTTATGTAAATCTAATTCTGAGCTTGCTTGTGTTCGAGCAAAATTAGACTCGGCATTAGGCAAAATTAAAGAGATGGAAGCTCAGATGGGAAAAAAAATGGCGAAGTTAGAAATCTGACTCAAGAAATTCAAGAGAAGACGGAGATTTGTGGAAAATTAGAAGTTCAGATTAAGAAATATGAGAAGTTGTGTAATGAAACACTTACTGATCTATTAAGTGACGATGAAATTTGTGGTCGACAAATTAAAGAAAAGGATACTATATCCCTAGAGAAGGTTGATAGGCTTAAGGATAGCCATGTTATTGAGATTGAGAGGGTTGATAAAGAGAGAGTGAAAGAATTAATGATGGAGAAAGACAAATTGATTAAGATTGAAAATTTGCTAGCAGAGGAAAGCTGCAAGGTCTTAAAAGCTGATAGTTTAAACAAAAGATTAAGTGAACAGATTGCACTTAGAGACATTGAGATTGCAGAAGCAAGAAGAAGAATATATGGTCTGCTTGACGTAGTCTTGAATAGCAATATGTTGTCTTCTGTCAATGGTGACAGGGATAGACAGAAAGTTGCTTATCATCAGAGCACTAAAGCAAAAAGCCAGCCTTCTACACTTTTTGCGGATTCTACGGTCAAGAATGGTGGACATAGATCTTTCCGTGGGAGATATAACTTCTCACGCAATACAGATGATTCCAATGATAATGATTGCTGGCGGCAGAACAACAAAAAGAGAATTCTACAGTAATATCCAGTCCTGTAGATAAGGAAAGAAACAGTGCTAAATCTCAAGTCAGTGTGTTAAAAACCAACAGCGTATTTATTGACAGATCTGATAAATTAGTAACAAGTAACAAACATACTACTGCTTGTTCCATGAAGGAAGCAAATGTTGTGAAAAAAAATAAAGAGATTGTCAAACCTTCTAGTCATACCCAGTCAAGGCAGTGTGACTCATTTTTTAAACACATTGCCACAAGCAAAGAAAAAAAATAGTTTTGATAGGAGACATAACCCTAAGGTTATAAAGTACCAAGGGAGTTCATCCTACGGTAACGTTTCTTCTCCCAAAAACAAGAAAAAATGTGACAGATCTCAACATTGTGATTCTAAAAGTTTTGAAAACTATAGCAGAAGTAATTATATGAAAGTTCATCAGTCAAGTAATAATTTTTCTGCTAAAAAGCCAGTTCTATCTGATAGACATTGTTATCTGGGAAGAAGTATTAAGAATAACTATTGTAACTGGGATTTAAATCAGTACAACGGTGTTGATAGAGCAAATAACAATGCTCTCAAAAGAAATTATACAGATCGCAACCAGGTTAACTGTGCTCCACATAAGAGCAAGATTATTAGCAATCAGAGTAATAGGAACGGTAATAGGTTCTTAAATGCTTTTGCTTGTCATGCTGATAGATTTGAGAGATCATCTCGGTCTTGTGAAGGTAGTAAATTTTTTTCAGCCTACCGCACTGACAACTGTGAATTATAGGTCAAGTTGTCTCTATGTTGTCTGCTATGTGACGAGAGTTGTTGACATCGCAGGAGGGCCACAACCTTACACCACGGAGGTCGGGTAATTGTAAAGTGAATTTTCCGTGTTCACTCATAATCTTACCATGGATTAAAATAGATATTTTCATTTGTATTGTCTCACAGCGAGCGACTTTACGAGCGGAGTCACCATTCTAATTTGACATTACCTGCGAGAGATATAGATCACTATGTACCATTTATCCATTCAAGCGAGCCTAGACAGTACGTTAACCCACCGTGTCATGATGTCACCTTGCGTGTTGATGAGATGTTCGCAAGACCTCGAAGGAATTTTTTTTTTGTTTTTTTTCAAAGGTCCTGTTTATTTTTTTGTTCTGTTTACAAACACTGAATGTTATTGTATTCTTTAGTATAGAACTTTATATGTTGTTAATGAAATATTATGTAATCTTTGTAACATTTGATTGCCATAATTATTTGTTGGTTGTTACTTATATGACTGTATTTTAATTATGCATTAAATAATTTCTATGCACAAACTTATTTACTGAGACAATGTAATAGTCATTTTCATAGATAGTCCTGAGTGTTTATTCACTACTTAAAATTTTGTTTTGTTTTTTCATCATGGGTCTGATACCATGTTTAGTTAACATATTTATATACAAATTATTTGAATTAATTGTTTAGTGAAAGGTAATTTTAAACATAACTTGTATGTATTATTAATGATTTTGCGTTGAAGTTAAGGACGTATTCTGAAACTTGGTTTTCATTTTTTCTAAATTATGACATTTGATAATTTAAACGATTCGATTTTTTTTTGTCAGCTAGAATTAACTTAAATTTCCTATTAAATTAAGTGGGTAGAATTAACAGCGACGGCTGATACTCTTGTTCATTTAAAGAATTTAAATATCTGATTATAATACATAGTTAAGATAAATAATATTACACTTATATATATTTATAACTTTGTTTGTAGTTAACATTTTATTACCCAATGTGACGTTTCTTTGATGTATTTTTTTTTTAAAAAGAAGAAAAAAAACTTACACGTTTTGATGTGTGTCTGTTTAAAGATAACATTATTTTTTATGTTACTCAGCTAATTTAATTGTTAGTTATTAATTATAGCTACATATTACTTAGAAATAAAAATACTATTTTTATTTAACCTAAAGAGAAGAAACATTTTTTGTATTGTAAATTTTTGGAAAATGTGTTTTGAACATTGTGATATTTATTTTTTTCTGCGCCAGCGCTAGATTGTATGTTAGGGTTACTATTATGTAGTGACATTAATTCTTTGAAAATGTTGTGATGTTTGGATGTATTTTTTGGTTGTTAGCGCTTGACTATGCGTCAATGCGGAACTTGTGTTATCGTTAATAATTTTTTGTTTGGGTGATATTTGATGTAATTTATTTTTAGTTATGTATAAGTTTATAATTTAGTTAAATTACTTATTATGCTGTGCTTGTCATAAACTTCTTTTTTGTGTTAGTATATAAATATACTTTAGCATTTTTGTATTTTACAATACGTTGTTATATTTGGATAGTTATTGTTAGGTGTTGTTACCAACTTTCTTTACATTTGCATCTTTACTGTCATCTCTCTTTGTTGACTATTCGTCATTTCTTTACATCTTTTCTGTTGTCTTTTCAGTATTGTCTGATATTTTGTTTATGCTTCCGTGTTTCATCTTTGATGTAATTCATACTTCTAGTATACTTTTTTTTTCGTGTTACGCTATTTATACTTTCATTCTTTGTAGTGTTAAGTTAATTATATGACTTTAGATAATGTAATTGGTTCTTATAATTCTATTTGTTTTACATGTATGGAATTGTTGTCTTCATTGTCATCTTATGATTCTATTTGATTCTTATCATATTCCCATTTCATATTTTGTCTTTTCTCGTATGATAATTTATTTTCTGTTTAGTTTGTACTATGTATACTTAACTTGGGTTTTGTATTAGATTAATTTTTATTTTGGTATGTTTGAATGATTATGTTGGATGATTTAGTCGTTATCTTACATTTATTGATGATATTTTTGTAGATGTGCTATGTTCTCTTGTCATAGGTATATTTTTGTAGGTAATTGATAGAACTTCATTAATTTTTTAAAAAATTTTTGGGAATTAATTTAAGAGGTATCTGATATAACTTCATTGACCGTTAAATTTTTGGGAGTTAATTTTTCCCTGGGAGTGCGGCAAACTGATAAGTGCAGATGTGATGAAAGGGAAATGATCTTGGGAAATACGTGTTGAGTAGAGTTAATTTTGGGTTAGAGTACTTGCTTACAGATTGGTATGGATTTGTTTAAAGATATCTCCTCTTAGTTTCGTGGAAGACAGTATGTCAGATAGCAGGTGAACTCTGGTCATAATGAACTGTTTCTGTACTGGTTTTAAGTGATGTGTGAATAGCTCTCGCGGCTAGTGTCCGCAGGGATTTTTGAGAGCAGTGTTAAGAGAACAGTAGATTCTCGTGACTGTGTGAACGGGGTGTGTTCCCGTGGGTTCAGTGTGTGCAGGGTTTTTGACTGAGGTGGTCAGCCCTAAGGTGTTTTTTGGATAATGTATGCCTGCGCAGGGCTATAGAGATTTTGTAGGCCTTGATTATTATATATCTGCCGTAGATGCAGTATTTGTACACTGAAGTGAAGTATAGAGATTTTGTAGGCCTTGATTATTATATATCTGCCGTAGATGCAGTATTTGTGCACTGATGTGAAGTATAGAGATTTGGTAGGCCTTGATTATTATATATCTGCCGTAGATGCAGTATTTGTGCACTGATGTGAAGTATAGAGATTTTGTAGGCCTTGATTATTATATATCTGCCGTAGATGCAGTATTTGTGCACTGATGTGGAGTATAGAGATTTGGTAGGCCTTGATTATTATATATCTGCCGTAGATGCAGTATTTGTGCACTGATGTGGAGTATAGAGATTTGGTAGGCTTTGATTATTATATATCTGCCGTAGATGCAGTATTTGTGCACTGATGTGAAGTATAGAGATTTGGTAGGCCTTGATTATTATATATCTGCCGTAGATGCAGTATTTGTGCACTGATGTGAAGTATAGAGATTTGGTAGGCCTTGATTATTATATATCTGCCGTAGATGCAGTATTTGTGCACTGATGTGAAGTATAGAGATTTGGTAGGCCTTGATTATTATATATCTGCCGTAGATGCAGTATTTGTGCACTGATGTGAAGTATAGAGATTTTGTAGGCCTTGATTATTATATATCTGCCGTAGATGCAGTATTTGTGCACTGATGTGAGGAGTAGAGATTTTGTAGGCCAGGATGTGTATGGGCCGTATGTTAACTGCATTATGAAGATTCATGTTTCGATGTAACTGTATTCGTCTAGATCTACGTGATGTTATAATTGTAATAAACCATGGTTAAAATATCATCAGACGTTACACCATTCCATGACTTGGTGTGTGCGCTACTGTGAGTGACTGTCCCAAACCACACTCACCTTCTTCACCATAATTAATTACATATAACATTTGGATTCTCCCTCACTAAAAATAATCTTTAATTATCAGTCACCAAACACGTAATGTGTAGATTCAGACTTCTGCAGGACTGAAGACACAAAGTGGATTAATAAGTTTCACATCTAGTCTCAATAGTTGACTTTCTTTTTTCTTCGCTATTGCTTATTCCTAACTGATCACTCTGTTCTTTTTAGTTCTCAAATTTTGAAATATTACATGAAGCGTACATGATTAATGTTAAATTTATTGAGCATGAAAGTGTGTGCCCATGTAAATGTGTAATGATGATCTAATAATCTATATGAAGGTGAAGTATATAACTATAAATTACTTCTTTATTTTACAAGTCATAGATTAACAATATTTGATTTACCATTAACAAATAAAAGTAGTAAAAATTTAGCTATGACGCAGAATGAAAAAAAAGAAAGAAAAAACGCAATCTTAATTAATGAAAAACACAAATTATTAATAATTTTTCTAAAGTCACAAACCTAGTTTTTCCATTTCGCTAATTCATTAAGAACGCATTTGAACTTAAATTCCACTTGAATGAACTATAATTCAATAATGGAACAAGCTAGGCTCAGGGAAACTCTTCCACTTATTCTCCGCGAGTGTTTTAAAAACATGCTGACTTTCTGTCGAACGTGTCGTTATATTTCCTGATGGCCAATACGTGATTAGTCGTGGGCTGTGTCCTATGGCTTCACCCTCTGATTCGCCTTCCACATTGCCATGTCGCATTCGAACGCGGATTGCGAAGCCAGTGCCCGTCAATCGCTAAAGGGTGAACTCTCGTAACAAACTCTTTGCCTGCTTGCTAGATTCTGGTGATGAGACAAACCGTGATTTGGGATTGGGCGCCCGATACAGAAATTATCCTCCCCTTGTCACAAAGTGTTTTGTCGCGACACACCGCAGAAGTATTTTGTTACATTATTGTATACCCTGCGAGTGGTTTTCCTTTATTCATTTAATATCTCACCACGTACATGACATGTAAGTGGCTAATGCCGTCAAAAGTTCAACAATCTGGTTCGTGCGTCTTGCAAATTTTCAATTGCTCCAGCTGACCCCTGTTGTATCAAAAAATATGCTGGCACCGGCTGTTCAAACAGGGGATTACGCCATTAAAGTAATTATTTCTATGACCCATGTGGCCGTCTCCCGCGCCAAACAGTAACTTGATGAACGGGCCTGGTGTGTTACAAAAGATAAGGTTAGGTTGGGAAATACCAAAGGTGGGTTAAAGTTACACTGAAGTAAAAGGCGTAATTAGGAACGATCTCGTTAAAAAAATAATAGACAGAGCACAAAGATGGGGAAGAAATAAAATAAGAACGATGGTGAAAAAGGTAAAAGACGAGAAAGAGCGGGTCATTATAGCACAATAGAGAAACACGGTGGCTTCACGCTTCAGTCTTGTAGTGGATTGATGGTATTGTATGATGGTGATATTACTAAGTGTGATGCATGAGGTCAGCTGTGAAGGCTCCTGAGATAAAATGTAGCTGTGAATTGTCAGAAGGCCCTTCTTGCTACCACTACGACCTCACACCTATCTTTTTTTTACTAATGAATGTGGCTACGTTAAATGTCTAGGGTAATGATATGTAATGTGTTGTGGTAGTTTACATACACACACACAGATATTTACTAAGTCTAATAATATTAATAAATGTTATAATACACTGAACTAACTCAAGTGTGTAAAAATTGGATAGTAATTTTCTTACATTTATTTGTTCTGAACCAAGGTTTTATTTTGGCCAGAACATATGAAAGGTTTAGCAATTATGAAAGAAATGCATGAATATTACATAATAAATGCAAGGTGTGTACATATATATGTTACTAGACTAGTTAATATTATTACTGTTTATAGTTGTAATCTATTTGGGAGAACATTTAATGGATGTGCTGTTGGGGTGGCCTCATCACTCCCTGTCTATGGTGACTACACATTGTCCAGTTATTTGATGGAAATTTATGGGTGTGTTAGCAAATAAGTTGAGTTGGTGAATTCTCAGCAGACCAGACGCTCACGTAGCTTGAAGGTGTAGCTCTGGTGCTGAGATCTGGTGGCCCCACCTCTCCGTGCTTGGGGGCAATATCAGAAGTCTGGTGGCCCCACCTCTCCGTGCTTGGGGGCAATATCAGAAGTCTGGTGGCCCCACCTCTCCGTGCTTGGGGGCTATAATAGGCTGCTCTGACAAAATGTTACTGCACGGGTCTACTCTGGTAATATTCAACAACTCATTTGACACCACAGTGGTGCCAACTGAAACTCACAGTTCAGAATTATGAATATAGAACACAGTTAAATGCTAGCAAAACTCAGCTGAGCTGCTGGCCTTAGGATGGCGTCCCTCTAAATATTTCAATAGCTTCTGGGAATTACACCACTTAATAATTCACTGTGTCTACTAGGACAACTTATAATGAATGGCAGAAAATGCGCGTCTGAGCGCCGATAATATATTCATCTATGGCCAATCACTGCCTTTTCTTTTTCAAATTCAAATATCCTACCACAAAGTCATTTCAGTCATACCTCAGTCAAGTATGCCTTATTGTCTGTTGGTCCGTCCGTCTCTACTTGCGTTTCACAAAAAAAAACACACTTGTTTTTTGAACCAACTCTGCCTTCCCCTACACAATTTTGCCTTTAAAGTTATTTTTAGCCACAATTCACCATCCCACCCCGTCTCTTCATTCCAACTAGATTTTAGCACTTGCGTCTTCAAGGCCACAATTTTTTTTTGAAAATTAGTGACATGTTTTATTTCAATGCAGACGCTCGCTGATATGAACAACACAGTCTTTTGTCAATATCTTTCTTATTATCTGTCCGTCTGTATAAATGAAAGCATATTATTTCACTGCTCAAGATGGGCCATCCGGCCAGCTAGGTTTTATATTCCTAACATTATTATTAAGAAAAGTTACTTTTCAAATATTTTCTAGAATCTTCTGGAATGCGTTCATCACTGCATTCAAATAAACGGACTAAGTTATCGCAAAAGCGTCCAAGAAATGACTGTGGCGTATAATATCCAAGGTCCCTTTTGTCGATTTCTTTACTTTATGTCAACTTGGGGAACGTGACTTTTTCCTCCTTTCCCCACCACTTGCGCCTTTTAGCCTTGCTAGTTTCAAGCACGCGTTCAGTCAGATTTTTCCTTTTGATCTCCGTTCTCATCCCGTTCCGTTTTGCCTTCAAGTCTAACAATTTAATTTCCATGGCGGGTGATGACCCGTGGCGTGGGCGATCATGTATTCTAGCAGCTTACGCATTAGTTTTTATCCCTACGTTGTATCATTGGAGATATTTTAACGTTGTATCATGGTCAATTTTGTGACAAGTCTACCCAGCTGTAAATTGATACCTGACTCTGTTCTTGAGTTAGGGTAGGTAAAGGAAGCAAGGAAGGGAACTAGTCACCTTACCTCTCGCAGTTGGACCTTGTGTAGTGAAGTCTCTAACACTTCACTCCAAAACAACAGTATCTGTTATGCCACTACCTTTAGCATTTTATAGAATTATTAAATGCTATCTACCTCCCATCTCAGATTTATAAATATCGGTGGAGGAGTGGGACTGATGTAGAATAATACATATATCTTGACAGCAATATAGACACAGTTAATGTTACAGACAGTGATATCAAAATAATGATACAAAAGACAAGAGAAGCTTTTATCAATTTGGAAAATACATGGAAATCAAAAGAAATCTCAACACAAAAATAAGAACCTTCAACTCGAACGTCGAGCAACTTCTATTGTATGGCTGTGAATCATGCAGAAGAAGAAACGCAACAACCAACAGTTACAGACTTTCATAAATGAGTTGTTGCGGCTTACTTGAGAGTGGCAAGCGATCTCAACATTCTTCCTATCCGGGTACCTGTGTGACTTGAATGTACTTGATCGGGTTTTCTTTTTTTTTTTAATAAACCAGCAACAGCGCGGATCATCTATTTCAGGTAGTTAACTTTAAGAAGGTTGTCCCATAACAGGTACTACAGTACCATAGAGGAGTGACGTTTTAGAGACGTCTCAGTCCTAGGTCTACCTTTGTGAAGTAGGGTGAGCGGTTTCTTTCATTGCAGTCTTTGCCTTCTCACACTCAAGAGTAGAGTCAGTACCATTTAATCTCCCCAAGAGGAATAAGAACTCAGGTACGCAGATGACACAGTTATTCTTTCAAACAGTGCCAAGGGACTAGAACAGTTAATCCTGTCTGTCAAAAGACACAGTGAGGATCAGAAAATTTTTCTGAACACACAAAAAAAACAAAGATAATGTCCACTAACAAAACAAGATGCCAAACAAATATTTCCTTCAATGAAGAGGACATTGAAAATGTCACAAATTTTGAATATCTTGGCTACATAATTAACAACAATGGAGACTGCTCAAAAGAGATCAGAAGGAGACTGGCCATAGCAATGCAGAGGTTAAATAACATGAAGAACCTATGGCATAACACCAGCAAATTAACAAAAGTAAAACGTCTGAGAACGTGCATCTTTCCGGTGGCAACGTACGGATGTGAATCATGGACCATTACATATTAAAGAAAAAAAATCGAATCTTTCGAAGCAAAGTGTTACAGAAAAATTCTCAGAATATCTTGGACCAAGAAGAAGAAAAATATAGACATCCTACACGACCTGAACATCGAGGAAAACTGGCTCATAAACAATATTATGTCCCGGACACTGAAATACTTTGGCCACATTAAACGTCGTAGTGGTTTAGAAAGAGCAGTGATGGAGGGTATGGTACCTGGAAGGCGAGGCAGGGGCCGACCAAGACGACGGTGGACACAGGACATTGAAGACACCTTGAATACGACAATGGAGGAGGCGGGAAGGCTGGCTAGAGATCGAGAGTCTTTCAGGCGAGCTGTGACGAGAGCGACGTTCTGCAAAGGACATGCTACATGATGAAGAGGAATAAGCCTTCACCAATTACACGCCCAGTCGTCATGCCATCAGCTCGAGGTCTTTCCATGTCTACCTCAACCTTTCCTTTAGTGTCCCCTGTTCTCTTCTCGTGTGTTCATTAGTCTGCCTCTTCTTCTCTTACCCTAGGGATGCCAGAACAAGGACATCCTTTTAATGTTATCAAAATGTTTCCTGAATGTGTAACCCATCCATCGCCAGCGTCTTCTTCTCATCTCATGTTCCACTGACACTCGTCTTGTCTGGTTCTTGTCATCTCATGTTTCACTGACACTCGTCTTGTCTGGTTCTTGTCATCAGTTCCACATTAGTGACATTGCCGTACCATTTCAATCCTTTTATTCTACACAAGAACCCATTTATGAAAGTCTGTTACTAATCCCTTTTCATGTTAAATAGTAATTTATTTTTAAAGAACTTTAACATTCTGTTACAACGAAAGATTGGGGACTGAATTTTAACAATTACGAAAACAGTTTTCACTTTATGCAGCCATTTAGAGCCAAGATATACCAGCTTTTGCCATGACCACCAAGAAAGCACAGGGACAAACACCTGATCATTTAGGTGTATACCTACCAATCACTTGATCATTTAGGTGTATACCTCATGCTCAACTTAATGTATGGGTGTGAAAAAAAATCGAAAAAAGGTAATTCGTCTTACGAGGACAAAAGACAAAGAAAATAGCCAACGTTACGACCACAAGGCCTTCGTCAGGGAAAGGAAAGAAAGTAAAGGCTAGATAGGACACATAAGAACCTAAATAAATATAAAAAATATATAAAAATTAAACCTAGGTACTTCCCTGAAGGAAACTTCCCGCAAACCGATTAGCGTGCCCGGAAAAGGAAATGACTATCACCACCGGATGTATACAATACATACTACGAAACTAAAAAACGAAACTGAACAATAAACTACCCAAACGTAATATTAGTGGGGACTGGAAATAGAAAAGGACAGAATGAGTTGGAGATAAATAAATATGAAATAAAAAAATCAAGACATATTAAAAACAGTGTATTTTATATTCATACATATTATTAGAAGGTGGCAGAAAAAATAGAAAAATAGGATAAGAGTGGAAAGAGTCAAAATGGAACAAGAGAGGAAAGGGGGAGGAGAGAAGGGTGACCTCAGACAAAGGTGTGCAGAGTGTTAAGACCGGCTGGTTTTAGACACCCTATGGGGTGGATAAGACGGTTCTCAAGCTGTTCTCGGCTAGCAGTGTCAGAGGAGCAGGATCTGATCATCCATTTTACTCCACGTCTTACAGCAGTTCCTCTCAACTTCCTCAACTTAATGTAACGCTCACGCAAGGAAGGAACCGACAATCATAAAGTATATATTTAAGAAGAAATATTTAAGAAATAGGCTATCAAGGCAAACATCCTAAAGATAACCGGAACATTTACACACACTCACACACGAAGAAAATGTTGTGATTGAAGAGCTGTTAAGTAATTAGTCAAATGACATTGTATTTACCTTTTCCATATCTCAGTCTTCTGACTGTGCTGCAGATGCTGACAGTTTAAAATGTTGGCTTTTATTCTTTTACTTCATTGTTGTGACGGGTATGCATGATCGCTATTTAGTCATTTGTGTCGTAGCGATGATCTGTTTTTTTTTAGAAGATTCTGAAGCTTTTAAGTGAGAATAAAGGGGTGCTCAATTTCAATTCTCTTGTTTTTGTCTTCTTCTTTTTTAACTTACTTAATTTTTATGATTATTGGATAAAATAAATGTTTATAAATGTATAAATGTATGCTGTTGTATTACCTTTATAACGTTGCATGCCTTTAAATTAATGCTTAAAGTAACGTGGAATGAAAGGACACAACATGCACGATATGAGAGAGAGAGAGAGAGAGAGAGAGAAAGAGAGAGAGAGAGAGAGAGAGAGCACAGAATATTGGACGGGTCTGCGTGCCCAATTCTTAACTCTTTGAAAATAACGTTCGTTCGTTCGTTCTGTTGTCATTTCTACATTTGTTTTCTGTAGAGATTAAATATCCCGCTCAACTTGTCCCGAGGTGATCGCTATGGGTAATAACTTGGGTCTATATGTGAGTTTTATTTCTGATATCGACCACTTGGCTGTCATCTCAATTGCTTCGTTTGGCTGGTTTTCAAGTCAGCCCTTAAAGGGGCTAGTTTTGTCCCCTCCGGAAAGGGTTGGTTCTAAAAACTACCATTCGCTACTTGTCAGGAGACGTTATGTTCTGTGTACCTTATTTCTGATGGTGTTTCTTACTCAGTTCATTGTACATCGTTTCTAGTTAATCTTTGTCACATAGTTTTTTTTAGATGTGTAATTTCAGTTGTTCATATCTTTTGCAAGTCAGTAAAAGTCAACCAATACCCTTTAGTTCCTCAAGAAGCATAGGCCTTCAACAAACACACGCAAAATCCTCCCGTCACGTGCCATCATAACAGACAGACACATTTACTTTCCTAGGATGTATAGTAACACCTGACGGCGGAACAAGCAAGGACATTAACAGCAGAATGAATAAAGCGAGAACAGCCTTTGCTATTCCCAACGACATTTGGAAGTCTTCCCAGTACAGCACAAACACCAAATTAAGACTGTATGAGAGCTGTGTACTTTCTGTGCTTCTCTATGGTGCGGAATGCTGGAGAGTAACAGAGAAGGAAATGTCGAAACTGTCCTCCTTCCACACAATCTGTCTAAGGAAAATTCTCAGAATCTTTTGGCCCAATACCATCAGCAACCAAGAACTACTTATTCGGAGTAACCAGGAGGACATGCACAGCATCATAGCTGGCAGACGCTGGAGTTGGGTTGGCCATATCCTCAGAAGAGACCCCGATACCATCACAAAAACAGCTATGCTTTGGGCTCCAGAAGGAAAGCGAAAGAGAGGCCGACCAAAAGCAACTTGGCGGAGAACTGTGGAAGCTGAAATGCGAGGAATGGACCACAGTTGGGGCACTGTACGAAGGATGGCCGACGACCGAGCAAAGTGGAATCAATATGCTGTTGCCCTACAAGATGCCACCAGGCGTGATGCCCACTGACTGCTTTGACGGTTGGCGGCTATGGATCAAGGAAGAAGAAGACGTGCCATCAGCTCAAGTTCTTTCCATTTTTCCTCATTATTTTCACTTCTGTCTCCAGTTCTCTTCTCGATGTGTTTTTGGTCTACCTCTTTCTCTGGGGATTCCACAACAAGAACTACCTTTTAATGCTATCAACAGGTTTTCTCAATGTGTGTCCTATCCATCGCCAGCATCGTCTTCTCATTTCATGTTCCACTGGCACTTGTCTGGTTCTTGTCATCAGTTCTACATTGGTGACCTTGTCATCAGTTCTACATTGGTGACCTTGTCATCAGTTCTACATTGGTGACCTTGTCATACCACTTCAATCCTTTTTTTCTACGCAAGCACTTATTTATGAATGAAAGTCAATAAACGTGTTCCGTTGTATTTTGTTCTAGAGGTACTCCAAATGTGGTTTCTTCAAACAGAAAACAGAATCGAAACAGAAGCCAAATTTGCGAATACATCCTGAAGGTAATATACTCCAGAGATTTGACTATGGTCAGGCAATTATCATTACTCAGCCTGCAGGAAAGGACATCGCTGTCAGTTATCTTACATCTCATGAAAAATACGAACATTGACGTCATGCCAAAAGTAGTTTTCTTCTTTCCAGTAGATCTTTTTCATTACTTGCTTTAATCCCCAAGTTTCCCAGCGTATCTTTGTTTGTTTGTTTTTGTATCAATGAAAGCTTTCCCATTCTTCTTGATCGGTTTCATTAATATCTTCACTATGTTACTATTAGGCGTGGTGGAAACAGCGATAGATTGATCAATTTGTTGTTGCCCTAAGACGCCACTAGGCGTACTGGCCACATACTGCTTTGCCGGTTGGTGGCTAAGGATGGAAGAAGAAGAAGATGTTACTATTATCATGAGGCCTGCAGTACATTAGCATGACGTCTTCAGCGTGTTACTATGACCATGACCATGTTAAGATTACCATGATATCTTCAGCATGTTGCCATGACTATGACGTTTGCAGCATGGTACTATGACCATTTTTTCAGCATGTTGCTATGACCACGATGCCTTCAGCACTTTACTATGGCCATGGGGGGTTTGGGATGTCAGGTATTGGTAGTACCTCTGGTGAAGGAGCTGTCATGCCCTTTTCAGGGCAGCTCGGACACCTTTGGTCCAAACCTGGCATCCAGCTCTCACCTGTGGCTCCTCGTAGCTGTCAGCATGCGACAGCGGCCACCCCCGGGCAACGGCTTTGACAGGCCGGCTAAACTAGGTGAGGGTAGCCGACTGGTTATAAACCTTCGGTGAGTTAGGGTCTGCCTACCCATGCATGCGAAGACTGGATACGATAGACTGCGCGGAAAAAACCACCTATTGGTTCAACGGGCATGACGGCGATTACCAGCAACGCGCTGTGGAGCGTAAGGAGCACGGCGAGGCACGTAGAAAGCCCAGGTCATCCACTGCATCTGACTTCATCTCCAGTCGTCTTGACTTGTCTTGCCACGGGATTCAGATGGACCCAGGTGAGAGAGTGAGGTCGACGAATTGCGCAACTCTTCCTCACTTTAATCCAAATCACTGCGCAAGTCACTCTTTCATCCATTCATCCATCCACTCACAACAAGTCCTGTGGCGATGGGCGAGCGGCAAAGCGGCAGGCGTGGGTGCGCTGGCAGTCTTAGTCGCAGACCTACACACAGGCGGCTCAGGCCATATGGTCGTCTTCCACTGATCGGAGCAGCAGTGGGATTCGGCAGCCCCCTGAGTGTCTGAGCAGCCCTCTTTAGGAAAGGACTGCTCACCTCCATGGCACGAGGAAGGGGCTAGAAAAGGTGCCCTAAACATTGCCTGCTTCACCATTACCTAACCAGCTTACCGCGGTTGGTGGATACCCTACTTCAGCGGGCGACACATAAGAAAAAGAAAGGACAGATTTTTTCCCCCTCATTCTAGACGCATGGAATGTGCGCACTCTCCTTGACAAAGACTTTAACGCAAACAGACCTGAGAGGCGAACTGCCCTGATTGGGAGAGAACTGGCCAGATACAACATTGACATAGCAGCACTGAGTGAAACTCGACTTGCAGGCGAGGGCCAACTTTGCGAAAAGGGTGCAGGTTATACATTCTATTGGAGCGGAAGATGAACTGAAGAAAGACGAGAAGCAGGGGTTGGATTTGCAATCAAAACAGCACTTGTTGGCAAGTTAGCGGGGCCCCCAAAGGGAATAAATGACCGACTCATGACAGTCAAGATCCCGCCCTCAGGGGAAGAAAACTCATAAAAACAGGCTGGATGTCACCAAACTTAAAGAAGACAAAAGATCAAACAGTCATTTACTGATCACCCTAGAAGACCGTCTAAAGAAGAGACAAAAATCTATCTCGTTAAATCTATCTCGTTAGACGGCCAAAGTGTGGAAACAAATTGGACAACCCTAAGTGAGCAGATCTACAACACTGCTACAGAGGTCCTGGGTCCCGCCATCATGAAACAAAATGACTGGTTTGATGAGAACTCAGATGATATAAAGAAGATGTTGGCTGAGAAACACCATCTCCATAAAGCATATTTAAATGATCCAAAATCTACATCCAAGAAAGACGCTTTCAACAACATGCGTAGAATCGTCCAACATAAACTACGCCAGATGCGGGACTCATGGCTAAGTAATAAAGCAGATGAGCTCCAAGGCTTTGCTGACAGCCATGACTTGAAGAATTTTTACCTTGCACTCAAAGCGGTCTATGGTCCAACATCATCAGGATCATTTCCCCTCCTTAATGCAGATGGAAAAACACTAATTACAGACAAGGAAAAAATTCTCCAACGCTGGGTCGAACACTTTAATAATATTCTGAACCAGACATCATCTATTAACGACGAAGCCATCATCCGCCTGCCCCAAATTCCTATAAATGAAGCACTAGATGATATACCAACTCTGGAGGAAACTCAAAAAGCGATTCGTCAACTTTCTAGTGGAAAGGCCCCCGGATCCGATTCAATTCCTGTTGAGGTTTATAAAGATGGCGGTACAGTTCTGATAGAGAAACTTCACATGATCTTCCAGCAAATGTGGCAGAGTGAAACCATCCCACACGATCTCAAAGATGCGTCAATTATACATCTATATAAACGTAAAGGTAATCGCCAAGACTGTAACAATCATCGAGGCATCTCTCTTTTATCAATCACTGGGAAGATATTCGCCAGAATCCTTCTGAATCGCCTTACGACTCATCTTGACAAAGGTCTTTTACCTGAAAGTCAGTGTGGATTCCGGAAAGAACGTGGAACCACCGATATGGTGTTCGCTGCAAGACAGCTACAAGAAAAATGCCAAGAACAGCACTGTGACCTGTACACAGCTTTCATCGACTTGACAAAGGCGTTCGACACGGTCAGTAGAGAGGGTCTATGGAAGATCATGGCAAAATACCGCTGCCCAAAGAAATTTATCTCAGTAGTGCAGCAACTGCATGATGGAATGCAGGCTAGAGTTCAGGAAAACGGTGAGCTGTCGGAGCCTTTCCCCGTCTCAACCGGAGTTAAACATGGGTGTGTACTTGCACCGACTTTGTTCAGTATCATGTTTTCTGCTATGCTGACTGATGCTTTCAGAGACGGGGACACAGGAATCGACATCAGATATCGTATTGATGGAAAATAGTTTAACCTTAGGAGGCTTCAAGCAAAAACCAAGGTCAAATCACACACCATCAGAGATCTTCTGTTTGCTGACGATTGTGCCTTTAGTGCTGGCTCAGAGGCTGATCTGCAGCACAGCGTGGATAAATTCTCCGAAGCCTGTGCCAACTTTGGGCTTACCACCAACACGGAGAAAACAGAAATCATGTACCAACCAGCTCCTGGCACAGTTTATACTGAGCCAATCATCAAGGTAAATGGTGAGAAACTGAATGTCGTGAACAGATTCACATACCTTGGTAGCACACTTTCCCAGAACATCGTCATTGGTGATGAGGTAAACACCAGGATCTCCAAAGCCAGCAGCAAATTTGGCAGACTATACACAAACGTTTGGCATCGAAGTGGCATTAGTCTACAGACAAAGCTGAAGGTGTACAGAGCTGCGGTGCTTCCAGTGCTGCTTTATGCATGCGAAACATGGACTGTATACAGGCGCCACGTAAAGAAGCTAAACCACTTCCATACAGTTTGTCTCAGGAAGATAATGAACATCAAATGGCAAGACAAGATCCCGGATACCGCCGTTCTTGACAGAGCTGTTATCCCTAGCATCCATACTATTCTGATGCAGTCACAGATTCGCTGGGCAGGTCATGTAGTCCGCATGCCAGACCATCGACTGCCAAAGATACTCTTTTATGGTGAGATGCAGAAGGGTAAACGCTCCCATGGTGGCCAAAAGAAGCGCTTCAAAGACACGTTAAAGACGTCATTGAAAACCTTTGACATAAATCCAGACATATGGGAAGCTGCTGAGCAAGACCGAACTGCTTGGCGCTCATCTCTTCATAAAGGTGCAGCGGCATGCGAATCATCCAGAAGAGCAGCAGCGGAACAGCGGAGACAAGCTAGAAAAGACCGTGAAATAAAACCTTCACATGAAGCAAACATTCCCTGCCCACACTGTCCGAGATCTTTCAAGGCCCGCATCGGGCTCATCAGTCACCTTCGTACCCATAGAGTAATCTAACATATTCCTAATAATTGGATGAACAGAGTGGTCTTCATCACCCGTGATGGACGAACAACAACAACATGGCCATGATATGTTCAGCATATTACAATGACCATACTCTACTATTTTCAGCATGTTACTATGATCATGATATTTTCAGCACGTTACAATGACCATTATATCTTCAGCATGTTACCACGACCCCATCACCAGAACTGCTGTGCTATGGACCCCAGAAGAACGGCGAAAGGGAGGCAGACCAAAGACAACCTGGAGGAGAACAGCGAAGGTTGAGATGCAAAGCATGAACCAGAGTTGGGGCACGGCACGAGAGTTGGGGCACGGCACGAAGGTTGGTCACCGACCGAGCAAAATGGGGACAGTTTGTTGCTGCTCTACAAGACATCACTAGGCGTGATGGCCACTTACTACTTTGTCAGTCAGTGGTTGAGGATCCAAGAGGAAGATGTTATTATAGCCATGGCGTTTGCAGCGTGTCACTATGACAACGATGTCTTCAACATGTCACTATGACAACGATGTCTTCAACATGTCACTATGACAACGATGTCTTCAACATGTCACTATGACAACGATGTCTTCAACATGTCACTATGACCTTCACCATGTTGCAATGACCATGACACCTTCAGCGTTTTACTATGACCATGACACCTTCGGCGTTTTACTATGATCATGACACCTTCAGCGTTTTACTATGACCATGACACCTCCTGTCTTTACTATGATCGTGACACCTTCAGCGTTTTACTATGGTCATGACACCTTCAGTCTTTACTGTAACCATGACACCTTCAGCGTTTTACTATGACCATGACACCTTCACCATGTTGCAATGACCATGACACCTTCTGCGTTTTACTATGGTCATGACACCTTCAGCCTTTACTATGACACCTTCAGCCTTGTACTATTACCATGATGTCTGTAGCAAGGTACTTTGACCATTATCGTTGCAGTATGTTACTTTGGCTAAGACTTCTGCAGAATGTGTCAATGTTATGAAGTCTGCCGCACGTTAGTGTATGTTAAGTAATCGAAAGACCACAATCTGTGAGCTCAAATCTGTACGCAACCCAGTAAAGGTGATTACACAGCAGTTACTGCCCTATGGGAGTGGGGTGTTAGAGACTCAACAATACTTGGTCCAGCTTCATGAGGTGGGGTGGCCAAGTTCCATCTCGCTCCCTGTGATTTCTCTTACTCTAGAGCAGAGTCAGAAACCCATTTAAGCTGGACAGACTGGAGCATAGTAATTTTGATGCGAGGCAAGCGCTACGAAATCCGGCACAATCCCATGAAGCAAAACGGACCAGTTAAGATCATACTTTGCTGCATACACTGCACTGGTGCCATGTGTGACACGAGACAAATCAGATCAACTGCCGTCTCCACAACAAGGTTGGCTGTAAAGGATATTCAAGTATTATTTCTCTTGCCGTGAGGTTATACTCTGAAAGACTATTTTCATTCTCTTTCTTTGAATATCTACTCTCGAAGGGGTTTCTTTCCCTTACCTTGAATATCTAATCTGAAAGACTATTTTCTTCCTATAACCTTGAATGTATACTTTTAAAGTCTGTTTTCTGTCTTACCTTCAGTGTATACTCTGAAAGATTAGTTTGTTTCTTACCTTGAGTGTATACTCTGAAAGACTGAGTTATGTCTCTTACCTTGAGAGTATACGCTGAAAGACTGTTTTGTTTCTTACCTTGAGTGTATACTCTGAAAGTCTGAGTTAATGTCTCTTACCTTGGGTGTATACTCTAAAAGATTGTTTTGTTTCTTACCTTGAGAGTATACGCCGAAAAGACTGTTATGTCTCTTACCTTGAGGGTATACTCTGAGCTCTGAAAGACTGTTTTGTTTCTTACCTTGAGGGTATACTCTGAAAGACTGTTTTGTTTCTTACCTTGAGGGTATACTCTGTGACGAGATAGATAATAGGGAGAAGTTCCCAGAGAGTTGAGATGAGAATTAGTGAAAGTCTGAAGTAGAGGATGACAGGACAGACAGGTAGTCTACTTCACATGTCTAAGTGATTACTGTAGAAAGAGAGCTGTGAAGTAAATCACCTTCTTGCTAGATCTATCCTATAATCTAGGGGTGTTTATCAATATGTTTAAACACTGTATACTTTCAGCTCGTGTAAACTAGCTTCACTTACTAAAATAAGTCACACAAAAAATTAATGCCTCTTAGCAAATCCCCACAAAATAGACTGAAAAACAAACTTCAGTTATAAGGCAAATAACTACAACCTTAAAAACTGCGTCAACATATTTGTTATTCACTGTAAATCTTCTTCTTCCTCGTTCGTCCTGAAAAGGACGTTGGTTGCGTTGTGTCTGTTTACACCGTAGCTGCGATATCTGCGCCTTTTGGCCGACACATCCGACTTCAGCACAGCAATTTTTGGGACCGGGTGTGCCTTCCCTCTTCGATCCCTACTCTCTCAGCCAGACTGCAGTGATGCAGCCTGTTTCCAGGACCACCACGTGGAGGTGGAGTAGGGTCTTGGTCAGCTCTGGTTCGCTGACCCTGATGCAAGCAGTCAAGCTATGGGTCGCTGACTGCATTCTCTATTGCTGCATCTTTGGGTCCCAAAGAAAATTGTTACAAGGTGTATACATATTACAATAACTATAGTGTCTCTTATTTATTAATACTTTTCATCATTTGAAAATGGTCTGGTTGCTTGGTAATGTTCTCCTTCGCTTTTGAAATAATTTAACTTAATTCCTTAAGCTGGAAGGGTCAGTCAAGTAGGTGAATCTTTCTTATATGCCGGTGACTTCCTAGATCAAAGCAGGGCTATGTCCCACACTTTTATGTAGTGGCAAGTTCTTTTGAAATCACTTCACACGGCAGTACTCTTCAATGGAGTCTGCTTGTGAGTACTTCCCTTTCTACGTTGTGAGAATGGCTGTGGTCTTGGATTTCTGTTATGGAATTCAGTATATTTGAGCCCTCAAGGCAAGACGTTACTACACGGGCTGTATGGCTATTCGCCTGGCAAGATTACAAGTCAAATCGTCGCCTGTCTCAGTTCGAGGTGCTTCGCCGTGAGTCGGGATTGTATTTGAACCAAGTCTGAGCCGGATTGTATACACTCTGAGTTTGTCTGAGCTCAATCTGTCGATTTGATTGTTTCCCGGACAATTCGTCCTCAGTGGTTTACCGAAGTTTGTCCTCTCACTTTACCTCTCGGACATGCGCGTTACCCCTCGGACATCCGCGTCCTGAACCAATCGCATTTTTTGATAATACATTTCTACAAATCACTGTTAAGCATGTTTTACCGTGATTAACATTTTACTATGGATGATTGACAGAGAGTTGGGATCGGTTTCGCTACATACTCTGAAAGTCTGTTTTCTTTTACTTTTCTTAAATGTATTCTCTGAAATACTGTTTTCTCTATTGAATGTATACTCTAAAGGATTGTTTTCAGCTTTTTACCTTGAGGGTTTTTTTCCCTTACTTTGAAAGTATACTCTGAAAGATTGTTATATTCTCATGCCTAGAATACATACTTCAGTCTCGTAACATTGAAAACAAGATGTAAATGTATCATATTTTATTATTGTGTTCGTTGGAGAATTTTCAAATTACGTAAGTATACGTTGTAGTTCTAATGGCACAATTGTCAGTATTATATTATGTACTTCAGAAAACATAATATTACCACTGCCCACTTTATCGGCGCATAATAATTCTGGTGCCGTATTTAATTTTCAACTTGTTCTCAAGAACACTCGCTGCAGTGTAGCAACTGGTAACCTGCAGACAACAAGCAGTGACGTAGAGGGCATGATAGTGCCTGCTTGTATCCTACCTAGTTTGTATTTTCTTCTTATAATCTGTCTGATGTTAAATAATATTTATCCAACTATCGCAGGTCTATGTTCCACAGGGAACGAATGGGAGTAAATATATATATATATATATATATATATATATATATATCTATATATATATATATATATATATATATATATATATATATATATATATATATATATATATATATATATATATATATATATATATATATATATATATATATATATACACATTGGCAAAGTCTAGAACAGAGAAAAACTACCTGCAGAAATAAAGGAAGGTTATCTGGTCAAGTTGCTAAGAAGGGAGATTTACAAGAGTGCACAAATTACAAAGGAATAATGTTACTATCAGTGCCAGGAAAAGTATTAACAGAATCATCCTTGAGAGATTAAAAGATTCCATAGACAAGCAACTGAGAGATGAACAAGCAGGTTTTCGACAAAACAGATCCTGTGCAGACCAGATAGCCACTTTGAGAATAATAGTTGAACAAAGTCTGGAATAGAACTCATCTCTTTACGTTGGATTTGTGGACTATGAAAAGACATTTGACAGTGTAGACAGAGAATAACTTTGGAAATTGATGAGGCGTTATAGAGTTCCCATGAAGATCATTAACTTAATAAAGAAGACTTATGAAAACATGACATGCATAGTTCTTCACGAAGGACAACTTACAGAACCGTTTGGGATAAGAACGGGAGTGCGACAGGGATGCCTCTTGTCTCTATTTCCTTTCTTACTAGGAATAGATTGGGTTATGAAAACATCATCATACAACAGAAATGGAATCCACTGGAATCTGACTAAACATCTTGATGATCTAGATTTTGCAGATGATTGGCGCATCTGTCCCATAACTATAATCAGATGCAAGACAAAATGACAATTCTCGATGAGAGGTCACAACAAGTTGGTTTTAAAATACTCAGGGAATAGACAAAGATAAGGAGAATAAATGCAAGAAATGATAACAAGGTCAAACTTGATGATACAGCACTGCAAAATGTAGAATCTTACACATATCTTGGCAGCAATATAGACAAAGTTGGAGTGACAGATAATGATATCAAAATAAGAATACAAATAGCAAGAGGATATTTCATTACATTGGGAAACATATGGAGATCAAGTCCAACACAAAAATAAGAATCTTCAACTCAAATGTCAAGTCAGTCCTATTGTATGGCCCTGATACATGGAGAACAAAAAAATAAAACAAAAACAAACAAAAACAAAAAAAGTTACAGACATTAATAAATGCAACTTCTACATCTCACGGTAGAAGAGGAACGACTAAGTAAGAAATAAATGCATGCTAGTGTAGAATTGAAGGTTTGAAATGTGGAACTGATGACAAGAACCTGACAAGTGCCAGTAGGACAAGAGAAGAAGAAGATGCTGACAATGGATAGGAAACACATTGAGGAAACCTGTTGATAGTATTACAAGGCAGTCCTTATTGTGGAATCCGAAGAGACAGAGAGGCAGAGGTAGACCAAAATACACATGAAGAGAAATGAAGACCATATATATATATAAATATATAAATATATAAATATATAAATATATAAATATATATATATATATATATATATATATATATATATATTTATATATTTATATATATAAATATATATATATATATATATATATATATATATATATATATATATATATATATATATATATATATATGTGACAGGGGCTAGGTGTAGTTGAGGTGAACTTATGTCGATGTGGCTACCTCATACCCAAGACCATGCACTAAGAACATTTATTAAGTATCGTTTGACAGGGGTTGCAATTATTGGTTGCTTGCAACCCTCTCAGCAGCAGACTTAGCAATTCAAGCAACACAAAGCCTTATACAGATCAACATTTAATACTACCGAACACCCAGACAGTGTTCGTAGACTTTACCACATAATCAGTCTAACATTACTGAAAAAGCACAGGACTTTATCCTAGTAAGCGGTAACATAATATATTGCAGCACTCGCCACGCTAAAACTATTTCGGCATCCGCACCGTAGTTAATAAATACAACAGTCTAAATCGCGCCACAATTAAATATATTATTCAAACCAACTACGTGTCGGATTTACATAAGCTCATGGAAGGTTTCCTGGACCCCAAACATATGGAGATACTTAACCATTAAATTTCCTGTACACAAATGTAATAACGGAATATGCCAGTTCTAGTACCGGCCACGTGTTATATTTCCTGAACATGGACCCACGCCATTTTCGAATAGATTTAGATCTAACATCAAACCGCACGCGAAATCAAACCACACGCGAAATACAACACCGCTGGCAGTCTAGGGTATGTATATGATGAAGTGTAAGTCACAGCAACAACAGACAGATAAACAATTTAATTTATTCCACCACACTTGACAACATTGTGACACTCACACACATTTAACACTCTATAAGACTATCTTAAATGAGGCACTGGTAAAGTTTCAAATATAAATATGTATTAATTACTTTCACTAATATATATGTCCTGATTCAACTACAAAGTGAACCAGGAATCACAATCAATTGTAATTACAATTTATATGTACAGAATTTATCAATATGAACCTTGTAGTGACATATTTTATTAATATTATCCTATGTGTGTCAGTTGTGTAGTAGTAATATGAGGTAATACTGGTTTTGTTTTTTTCAAGCTATGTTGTTATTTGTCATCATGACTTCAAGTGTTTGTTTAACTTGGAAATAGTATGGGGAAAAGTTCACAGTTCCTATCAATTTAAACACTGTATTTTCCCTCTGTTTTATTATAAAGTCAGATTTTGAGGGGGGGGGGGCATAATGTTGAGCTCCTCTGGCCACAGACGCTTATCTTTCGTGATGGCGGCAGGAAAAGACTCCTCTGCTCGATAGCCTCCCTGTGTTCTGGAGACACCTCACTGGTCACTATCTGGACCCAGGAGTATGCTGTCAGCCTCTAGGTTCAGCAAAGCTCAGACCAGGTGCTGCTCAATAACTTTAGGACCACGGTCCCTGAAACAAGAAGGTTGTACCTCCTATTTCAGAACTAATTTATAATAAATTTCCAGACTGAACACAATACATAACAAACACTGAGTTCAGAGCGGTAGGCCAACTGCTATCTTCATCTGAAACAATTTTCACCAGTATACTCCTCCCTAATGGTTACTACGCCTCTGCAATTCCAGCATTATTTCTTTCTAGTCAATAAGATAGGTGTCAGTGTACTGTTTGGCAATTCCATGTAGTTTTACTTTCCTCCGACACCTTCTGTTCAGGTTGGAGCACTATATATAGGCTTTACCTCATGTTCGCTACTGAACCACACATATATACAGACATAAATTATCAATTTACATTCAATTTTCATTAAAAAGATATCAAATATTTCAAGCTTACCACAATTCATGGAATAATACACAGTTACGTTGACTGGCAATGAATATAGCACAATTTCGATCTGCCGATGTCCCAGGCTTTTATTTAGACAAATATGCACTGGCGCTCAACGCACTGGTTCTTTAGTAAGTTTATTTGAAAATGTGGTGCTGACCTGACGCCTCTGATTGACTATATTGGCGGGTCTAACCAATCGTGCCATGTTTACACAGCTTTTCAAAAAAAAGTACCCTTCCTTCCGTCTCCCCTAACAACAAAAGATAGTATTTATAGCCCGACTAATCGTGTTTAGCCTTACATTTACTTCTATCCAATCAAATAGGATTTAACATGGGGACCTATTTCCCGTACAATGGTGGTTTTAAAATCTGCCACTGAGCGATTCTGATTTTGGGGTTGTCTGACACCCTCACTATTTCTTTTGGCTATAATTTGTTAATTCCTAGACTATTTGCGTAACACTTAACATATTATTTGTCAGCAAGTCCTAAGGAACCCAAATATATACAAATTTAAAGGAGCTAAGTGGCTGCGTTCAAAATATGCATTTTCTTCTAGGATAGTCGTGCTGTTGCCACCTCCTCACTTCCAAACTTTATGGTGTCTGCTGTACTGTCATACTAATGTCAGGATTTCTGACATAAAACAGTAGAATGTCATGTTTCCTAATAAGCGTTTTGTAAGTTTTTTTTAAACCTAACTCTCGTATGGGTAGTGTTTTTTATCACTGTCGATTTGAAAAAAAGTTAGTGCTTGTGGCCTTACACGCGTGTTAGGGGTGGCATTAATTGTGTATCGCGAGACTGTGGTAGTATTGCCTGCGTTCCGGCTTTCAGCCCCTCCCTTTCTTTCTATCCTTAGTCCATCTGTCTTTCGTTTATGGTAACTTAGTGTATAAAATGACATGAATGGAATATTAAATATAGGTCAGCTTGCGTATCTCAAGGTTTTTCTTAGAAAGGCAGTACACGTTTTATCGTAGAAAGCGGGTATTGAAGCAGTAGGCTTTTACTATCAACGTGAAACGTTACAATTTGCAGACGAAGGAGAAAACAAGGGGGATTTCGAGTACAGTCATTGTGACAGCACTGTTCTTTACCATTCTTCTTTCCTTTTATTAAATTTATTTGTTAGGCTTTACATTTACTTTTTAATTTATATATGTGGATTAGAATTTCACACGACAAATTCTCCCCACTTAAAACAGACGTTATATGTCAGTCTATAATTCTATATACACATAGAGAAATTTATTATTTTTCCTGGAGTTTAGGGTGATTCTCATCACACGGATGGCGGCTTAAAAAATCCGCTCCCAGATTTGTTTTTCCACTTATATACTCTATGCTAAACTCAAATGGCTGCATCAGTAATGACCAACGGAGTAATCTAGAGTTTTCATGTCTAGCCTGCGCTAGAAACGACAAGGGTTTGTGATCCGTTTGCAACTTAAATGCCTTCCCATACAGATAAATATTGAATTTCTTTATCGCCCATATTACTGCAAGACATTCCTTTTCGCTAGTTGAGTAATTGGTTTCAGCTTTATTCAACTTTCTGCTAGCATATGCCACTGGGCTTAATTCCCCATCCAATGCATCTGATTTCTGTAGCAGAGTCGCACCTAACCCAATATTACTGGCATCAGTCCTTACAATGAATTCTTGACTTAAGTCAGGTAATTTCAAAATAGGTTTGCTTGTGAGCTTTTCCTTCAATTCCTGGTAAGCCATTTCACATTGTGGTGTCCATGTAATTCGATCTGGATTTCCCTTACGTGTCAAATCAGTTAACGGTGCACATATGGAATTAAAGTTTTTGATATACTTCTGGTAGAAACCACATAATGAGACAAAGGATCTCACGTCTTTCTTGGTTTGTGGTCTCGGGGCTTTCTTTAGTTTCTCTAAATTCTTTGGGTCAGGGGTCATGTTTCCCTGATAAACTGTGTGTCCCAAGAATTCCAATTCTTTACATCCAACGCAACATTTGGTTGGTCGGGCTGTTAAATTCGCTTCCCTAAGTCGATTAAACAGCATGTTCAGAGATCAATGTGTTCCTCAAATGTTTCTGTTGCTATAAGGATATCATCCATGAAATTTGTGATACATGAATTATTCAGAGGGTCCAATAATTTTCTCATCATTCTAGAGAAGACACTAGGCGCATTCTTCAATCCAAATGGCAATCTATTAAACTCATAGTGTCCTTCTGAGGTACTAAAAGCTAGGTATGGTCTAACCTCAGGCTTTACTGGAATCTGATAGTATCCTTTACTCAGATCCACTTTTGAGAAATATTTAGCTTTATTTAGTCTGGCAAACAACTGATTTGTATCCGGCAATGGATCCACCTGTCCTTCTGTAATAGCATTCAGTCTCCTGTAATCTATACAGAGTCTATGTTCTCCAGAGGGCTTCCTTAAGAGTACAACACTGGAACTATATGAAGATTCACTGTGCGAAATAATTCATTCCTTCAACAAATAGTCTATCTCTTCCTTCAAAGCTTTCTCCTTAGCAAAAGGAATCGAATATGGTTTCATACAGACAGGTGTGGGGTCTATCAGTTTCATATCATATTTCAATAAGTTTGTATGCCCAGGTCGGTCTGTTAACACCTCTGCATGATTATCTAGAACCTGTTGCACTCTCTCTTTCTGAGTTTTCGTTAAATGTGTACTGATTTTCACCTGTGCCGCTGTCTCACAGGGGTGTAATGGATATTCAAATGATGAAAGTGGTTCCTTTTTCATCTCCATGGCAATGGACAAGGTCAACAAGTGTGTCTCTTCCTGATGTTCTCTTTCCAAATATTTCTTCAGGAGATTCACATGATAGATTTTTTCTTTCCCCTTCTTATCTATCTTATAATTTGTTCTAGACACCTTCTCTAGAACTGTATATGGACCTTGCCATCCAATTTGTAACTTATTCTGGCTACCGGGTAGAAGAAGCAGTACCTTCTCTCCCACAGCCAAATCTCTGTCTTTAGCTTTCCTGTTATAATAGGCAGCATGTTTCTTCCTGGCTTGTTTCAAATTTTCATTGGCAAGTTTCCAGCCAGTTTTTAAACGAGTGGTCAGCTCATTCACATATTGGTATGAGGATGTAATATTTTCCTCTGCCTTTTCGTCAGTCCACGTTCTTAACAGAGTTACATATGGACTTTTAAATTCGGAAACTTATTTCTCCTGGCACATGCCAGGTCCTTTCCACCCGAAGCTCTGTAGAGATGATTTTTCTTCCCAGAATTATCATGCACAAAACGACCGCTACCAATTTTCCTCTTGGGGCTTTCTCCCCACTTAAAATTCTTGATGAGAGATTTCCTCTCTACACCTTCTTCCTCCAGTTTGTTTAAGTCCGATTGAGGGATTTTCGGCTTATCCTGGGGTAAGACATCTTTTTGCACTCTCTGCATAGTGGCCATTGTAAAACAGTTAATTGAAGCTTGTCCGTGAAAAGGGGCTTGCCATTCCATTTGGTCCACTTTATCAAATTTATTTTTCTTTCTATTGTCAGGCCTACGGTTGCCCCGTGGCGTGTCCAGGTCCTGATCAATGTTCCCACTTGTGGGTGCTCCCTCATGTGCTATGCTACACCTTTCTACAAAATTCTCAATGTCCCACCTTGCCTTGGGCCAATAATAATTGTGAGCCACCTTTTGGATGATGGTACCTATTTTCTCATGGTCCCCATCTGGTTTCACATGTAGGCTCCTTATTAAGTCTGCCCTATATCTCTTTGGAAGAACCAGCTGTCCGTGACCATGGGATCTAGTTCCGGCCTTCCTGTAAATCAACTGGTTTTTCATGTAAAAATCTCCCTTGCCTGGAGTTGTATGACAAGTTGACAATTTCCTGAAACAAGGCTTGAGGGTCTTATCCCCAGCCTGTGCCTTCCTCATCTCTTCTGGAGTGGTATTTATCATAATATCCTCCTCCTTTCTTGAGGTCGACCTGACCTGAAGGGTGGCCATATACACAGGTTTCCTTCTACAATGGTCAGTGTCATGATTGTTCATCTTACAATTTTTACACCACCTTTTCCCTTGGTTGAAAGATTTTCTTTCATCATATTTCCTTTCATCGAATTGTGGGGTTTTATTTTTATTGTCATACCGTGGCCTATCAAATTGGTGCTTACCTTTGTTTTGATCTCTAGGATCAAATTTATTAAAGTTCTGTGGTGCCCTAAAATTTTCCACCTGTTTCTTTTTGTTACCTGATACCTCTGCCTGAGCTGCTTGATACCTTTCAGCAACATTTAGCAACTCACCCAGCCTCTCTGCACCTTGTTCCATGAGAAACTTTCTCAGGTCTGGAGCCATGGACTCTCTTAATTGTTCTATAAGGATCATTTCCTTAAGATCTTGGGTTTTCCCCAGAGAAGTCCATTTCTCCAAGTATGTCTCTATTCGTGCAGAGAACTGGTGATAGGTTTCACCTGACAGTAGTTTAGCATTCCTAAATTTTTTCCTATAAAATTCTGCATTCTTTTCATATCTTAACAAAAGAGCCTGCTTTAGCATGTCATAATTTTCCTGATCACCTCTGCTCATTTTGGCAAAAACTTCATAAGCTGCCCCACGAAGCCCTTGAGATAACTTTAAGCTCCACCTTTCTCTCTCTAACCCATATGTGGTAGCTAATAGTTCATATCTATTTAGATAGCTCTCAATATCATCGTCTTTCTCAACAAAATGATCTAAATGAAAGTTCATAGCTGAGGTTGAGGCTCCCTGACTAGCAGTGGCATCAGAGGTAAAGGGACTGGCACCATTTTCAGGAGCATGGCCTTGAAACTCAAACTCCCTTAGTCGTAACTCATGTTCCTTTTGTAATCTCTTATCTTCTGCTTCCCTTTCTGTAGCTAATCGCTTGTCTTCCCTTTCTGCAGCCTGTCTTCTTTCCTCGGCTTCCAATGCTTTAGCCTCTTTGTCAGCCTCAATCTGCAACCTCTTAGCCTCAGCCTCAATCTGCAACCTCTTAGCCTCAGCCTCAATCTGCAACCTCTTAATTTCTTTTTCAGCCTCTAACTTTCTTTCGGCCTCTTTTTCTAATCTTCTTTCTTCCCGTTCAATATATTTGTCACATTCAGCAGTGACATAAGCAATCATAATTTGCCCGTCCATTCCTAACTCTTTCGCAGTCTGTACAGCAGCATATCGAAATTTTGCCAAGTCGGCCATTGTCTAACATGCAAATGTAAACAATTCAATCTTTCAATAATTATCTAAGGACACTACAGGCACTGAGAGCTCAACCTTATTTATTTCCACCCAAGGATACCTTTTAATTCTTTATTATTCCCAATATATATAACAGGAGAAAGTTCAATATCCCGGACGAGCCCCCAATATATGTGGTAAAGTGGGATGTTATAAATATTTATAGGGGATTTAGTGTACTGACTGAGATCAGCTGTGAAGGTATCTGTATCTAATAGGTGTAGTGTTTTGCAGATAACCTTACTTGCTACCACATTATACCTCAGTCAGAATTATTCTGGAATATTGTGATGACTACGTTAAATGTCTAGGGTATGTATATGATGAAGTGTAAGTCACAACAACAACAGACAGATAAACAATTTAATTTATTCCACCACACTTGACAACACTGTGACACTCACACACATTTAACACTCTATAAGACTATCTTAAATGAGGCACTGGTAAAGTTTCAGATATAAATATGTATTAATTACTTTCACTAATATATATGTCCTGATTCAACTACAAAGTGAACCAGGAATCACAATCCATTGTAATTACAATTTATATGTACAGAATTTATCAATATGAACCTTGTAGTGACATATTTTATTAATATTATCCTATGTGTGTCAGTTGTGTAGTAGTAATATGAGGTAATACTGGTTTTGTTTTTTTTCAAGCTATGTTGTTATTTGTCATCATGACTTCAAGTGTTTGTTTAACTTGGAAATAGTATGGGGAAAAGTTCACAGTTCCTATCAATTTAAACACTGTATTTTCCCTCTGTTTTATTATAAAGTCAGATTTTGAGGGGGGGGGGGGGGGGGCATAATGTTGAGCTCCTCTGGCCACAGACGCTTATCTTTCGTGATGGCGGCAGGAAAAGACTCCTCTGCTCGATAGCCTCCCTGTGTTCTGGAGACACCTCACTGGTCACTATCTGGACCCAGGAGTATGCTGTCAGCCTCTAGGTTCAGCAAAGCTCAGACCAGGTGCTGCTCAATAACTTTAGGACCACGGTCCCTGAAACAAGAAGGTTGTACCTCCTATTTCAGAACTAATTTATAATAAATTTCCAGACTGAACACAATACATAACAAACACTGAGTTCAGAGCGGTAGGCCAACTGCTATCTTCATCTGAAACAATTTTCACCAGTATACTCCTCCCTAATGGTTACTACGCCTCTGCAATTCCAGCATTATTTCTTTCTAGTCAATAAGATAGGTGTCAGTGTACTGTTTGGCAATTCCATGTAGTTTTACTTTCCTCCGACACCTTCTGTTCAGGTTGGAGCACTATATAGGCTTTACCTCATGTTCGCTACTGAACCACACATATATACAGACATAAATTATCAATTTACATTCAATTTTCATTAAAAAGATATCAAATATTTCAAGCTTATCACAATTCATGGAATAATACACAGTTACGTTGACTGGCAATGAATATAGCACAATTTCGATCTGCCGATGTCCCAGGCTTTCATTTAGACAAATATGCACTGGCGCTCAACGCACTGGTTCTTTAGTAAGTTTATTTGAAAATGTGGTGCTGACCTGACGCCTCTGATTGACTATATTGGCGGGTCTAACCAATCGTGCCATGTTTACACAGCTTTTCAAAAAAAAAGTACCCTTCCTTCCGTCTCCCCTAACAACAAAAGATAGTATTTATAGCCCGACTAATCGTGTTTAGCCTTACATTTACTTCTATCCAATCAAATAGGATTTAACATGGGGACCTATTTCCCGTACAATGGTCGTTTTAAAATCTGCCACTGAGCGATTCTGATTTTGGGGTTGTCTGACACCCTCACTATTTCTTGTGGCTATAATTTGTTAATTCCTAGACTATTTGCGTAACACTTAACATATTATTTGTCAGCAAGTCCTAAGGAACCCAAATATACAAATTTAAAAGAGCTAAGTAGCTGCGTTCAAAATATGCATTTTCTTCTAGGATAGTCGTGCTGTTGCCACCTCCTCACTTCCAAACTTTATGGTGTCTGCTGTACTGTCATACTAATGTCAGGATTTCTGACATAAAACAGTAGAATGTCATGTTTCCTAATAAGCGTTTTGTAAGTTTTTTTAAACCTAACTCTCGTATGGGTAGTGTTTTTTATCACTGTCGATTTGAAAAAAAGTTAGTGCTTGTGGCCTTACACGCGTGTTAGGGGTGGCATTAATTGTGTATCGCGAGACTGTGGTAGTATTGCCTGCGTTCTGGCTTTCAGCCCCTCCCTTTCTTTCTATCCTTAGTCCATCTGTCTTTCGTTTATGGTAACTTAGTGTATAAAATGACATGAATGGAATATTAAATATAGGTCAGCTTGCGTATCTCAAGGTTTTTCTTAGAAAGGCAGTACCCGTTTTATCGTAGAAAGCGGGTATTGAAGCAGTAGGCTTTTACTATCAACGTGAAACGTTACAATTTGCAGACGAAGGAGAAAACAAGGGGGATTTCGAGTACAGTCATTGTGACAGCACTGTTCTTTACCATTCTTCTTTCCTTTTATTAAATTTATTTGTTAGGCTTTACATTTACTTTTTAATTTATATATGTGGATTAGAATTTCACACGACAGTAGGCCTAGTGTCGTATCTACCAAATCTGGAGAATCATCTTTGTCTTCACTTCGTCTCAGTTCGTTGCCAGTGACTCTAATGCTCGGACTCGCTCTATCTGTTCGTTGGATGACATATGGATCTCCTGTCATTGTGGGAGCACGAACAACAATGTACTCCTCTTCTGACCACATGTCACGAATTTTGGATCTCTCCGCGTAGTGCATCCTTTTCCTCACCAATTCTCCCACCAGTAGTGGAATAGAACACGACACCTTGTCACATCTCTCTTTCCGGACTGCTACAAAATTCTGCAACGGTGCCTCTGCTCTTACGTGCGCCCCTTGTAGCATGGAAACGTGTCCTTCAACGTGTTTTAGATGAGTCTCCTCCTCTGAATGTCTATCACTTTTCTTGGCGCCCTTAGGGTGACAGTTGCCACGGCCATCTCTTGGCTTGCGCCGTGACGGCAATCTAGAGGTGTTGGTACGCCTAGAGAGAGCGCTTCTTGAGGGACAAACCGATATTAAATGGCCTGGGGACTTACACTGAAAACATCGCTTCGGAAGCGGGCCCTGAGGACACTTGGCTGCCATGTGGTCTGAAAAGTCTCCACAATTGAAGCATCTTATTTTCCTAGGCTTCCTCTGTGCTCTGGGTCGCCTCCTGCTACCCTTACATTCCTGGCCGCCTTTGGCTTTCTTTCCTGCTATAAGTACCTCACACTCCGGTCGACCACCAACCATCTTTATCTTTGAGTCATTCTGCTCCCCTTCTGTAACCTGACTCCCAGCCGCAGAGGGGTCTAGTTTAATGCCTGTGGGCATCGATTCTGTATGGGACCTAGTTCTCTGCATCTAAAACAACGAACTGTCCTGGTACGTCTCCCCTGCTCCTGAGTCATCGCATCAGTTTTAGCCTCTAATTGAGCCACCTGTGCTCTCAACCGCTCCACTTCTGCGTTTAATACATGTGCATCTGGTACCATCACCGTATTTGCTGCTTCGACACTGGCAACACCAGCCCCAGAAGCTGCTTCGACACTGGCAACACCAGCCCCAGAAGTGGGTTCAGTCTCTAAAAACCGTAGGGCATAGTCCCTCACCGACGTGAACGATGCTGTAGGCTCTTTGATGATCGTTTCCTTTGCAAGCTTTCTTAGTAGATCATCTCTAAGACAAGCAGCAAACTGGTCCCGAAGGAAGGATGGCTCCAAAGGAGTGACATTGTTCTGTTTTTGTGCTCTTACAACACTTTCGAACACCTCGTGGATGCGATGGGAAAATTCCCAAAGAGACTACCTTGAACCTTGCCGGGTAGAGTAAAACGTGGCCATTAGCTCTGGAATGCTTCGATGCTCCCCATACACCCTAAGAATGGAATGTAGCATCGCTTCTGGGTCATCGTCATCAGCCTGAATCCTCAGCTCCCTGCGGACACTTGGGGTCACACTGTCAAGAATAACATTTGCCTGGTCCTCTTTACTCATCATCCCTACTCTCCAGGCAGCTCTCACCTCTCTGACATATTCTTCGGCCGTATGGCCTGTGCTCTCCCCAAAGCACCGCACTTTCTTGTGAGTAGGTACCACAATGTACCGTACTCGTTCTGGTTGACGATCCAGCCCCACTACAGGGTCATCCACCTCAGCCACATCTTCATTATCTAATCTACTAGCAGCACGTGTGTTGCGTGCCGCCATCTTGTTGCTAGTAGAGTTGACTAGAAATATTGACAAACTGGATGATCCCGTCCCTTGCCTTGCATTGAACTGGGTGTTCTACTGTTTCGGTTGCTGTTACTCTGCTGAAGAGTTGCTCCACTGCGTGCTGTCTGTCGATCCTGTCGACGACGCCACTTGTGACAGGGGCTAGGTGTAGTTGAGGTGAACTTATGTCGATGTGGCTACCTCATACCCAAGACCCATGCACTAAGAACATTTATTAAGGATCGTTTGACAGGGGTTGCAATTATTGGTTGCTTGCAACCCTCCCAGCAGCAGACTTAACAATTCAAGCAACACAAAGCCTTATACAGATCAACATTTAATACTACCGAACACCCAGACAGTGTTCGTAGACTTTACCACATAATCAGTCTAACATTACTGAAAAAGCACAGGACTTTATCCTAGTAAGCGGTAACATAATATATTGCCGCACTCGCCACGCTAAAACTATTTCGGCTTCCCCACCGTAGTTAATAAATACAACAATCTAAATCCTGCCACAATTAAATATATTATTCAAACCAACTACGTGTCGGATTTACATAAGCTCATGGAAGGTTTCCTGGACCCCAAACATATGGAGATACTTAACCATTAAATTTCCTGTACACAAATGTAATAACGGAATATGCCAGTTCTAGTACCGGCCACGTGTTATATTTCCTGAACATGGACCCACGCCATTTTCGAATAGATTTAGATCTAACATCAAACCGCACGCGAAATACAACACCACAGAATTAAATAGCTACTCATCTCCGCGACCGCGATTGGAATCATAAAGAATTTTTCAAATGACGCTGGCCTGGACTCGTCTCTTCTCTGATTGGCTGCTATACGTAAGCAGCTATACTGATGTAGCTAGTTTTAGTTGTAAACAAAGATGGCTGCCACTTAACGACACAATGGCGGTGGAAAAACAGGCGAGATGACTATGGCACTGTCACATATATATATATATTAAATATATATAAATATATAAATATATATAAATATATATATATATATATATATATATATATATATATATATATATATATATATATATATATATATATATATATATATATATATATATAATAATAATAATAATAATAATAATCATAATAATAAATTCTTTAAGCACCAAATACGGTGCATAAGGCAGAAATCAGTGCTCTCCAGGTTGTTCGTTGTGACGCCACTCCTCTTAGCTCTTGCACATTATTTAGGCCCAACGTTCTTCCTTCTCTTATTATTGTTCTTCTGAGTGTTTCTTTTGGTCTTCCTTTTTTCCTCTTACCCTCAGGAACCCAAGTGAGCGCCTGTAGTGGTATTCTGTTGTTTTGCATTCGTAGGACATGACCGATATATGACCATCGTCTTTTCCTTATATAGTCGGAGACATATTTCTGCCTAGAGTCTTCTCTTATTTGTCGATTAGTCTTGAATTCTTTCCAACTGATGTTCAAGAGTTTTCTAAGACATTTGTTCTCGAATGTATTCAGCTTGTTCTCCAATGATTTTGTTATTTTCCAACTCTCACAGCCGTATGTTAACACTGAGATAACATTTGAATTAAACAGACGAAGCTTGGTATGTATATTCAATGATCGTAATTTCCAAATGTTAGATAATCTATTGAAGGCGCTAGCTGCCAAAGCAATTCTAGTATGAATTTCTCTTGTTGTGTCACCATCCTGAGTCATTTTACTGCCTAAATAATTGAAACTTTCAACTTTCTGTAGTTTTTCCCCGTTCAAGATGATATCAAAGGTCTCGTTAGAAAAGTTCATAGCTTTAGTTTTAGAGGCATTTATTTGGAGACCTATTTTAACCGACAGATGACACAAATTATTTACTGCTTCTTGGGATTGTCTGGGTGTTGAACTTAAGAATGCTAAATCATCTGCGAAATCCAGGTCCCCCAGGAATTTTCCATTTGTCCATTTTATACCTAATTGTTCATTGTGGGTATAGTTTCTCATAACCCAATCAATAGCTATTCCAAAAAGTAGTGGTGACATAATACAGCCTTGTTTCACCCCTGTTTCTACCGTAAACCATTCTGTATTCCCTTTATTTGTTCTAACACAACATCTTGCATTGTCATATAGCGCTTTGATTATATTCACATATTTTGTTGGAAAACCATAGATTGTAAGTATCTTCCACAATGATGGGCGGTGTAGACTATCAAAGGCTTTTTGAAAATCGACGAAGGTGATAATAAGTGGCGATTGCATTTCCACTGATTCTTCTATAATTGTTCTTAGTGTGAATATTTGACCAATACATGATCGTTTCGGCCTGAAACCCGCTTGTTCTTCTCTGATCTTTTCGTCAGCATGCAATTTAAGTCTTTCTAACATCATGCAACATAATCATTTTCTAGGTACTGATAATATATATATATATATATATATATATATATATATATATATATATATATATATATATATATATATATATATATATATATATATATATATATATATATATATATATATATATATATATATATATATATATATATATATATATATATATATATATATATATACCATACTGCCTCTTGTCTGTCAGAGAAATCTTGCTAACATATTTCACAGGTTCTCCGTTGAATTCTGCAGTTATCTGATGTGACACCACTAGCGTGACTTCAGATATTTCCCGCTTTCCGGATCTGACATTCTTCTTGCTTTCATTGATTCAAAGCTCACGTGAGGAATGAACAAGTTAGTATCACACCCATTCGTCCTAAACCGTTTGCGATTTGATCTCCGTCTCCAGCAAGAAATGTTCTATTAACAATGAGTGCATTTTTAAAGAGACAGTAAGGTGGGGCAAACAATGTATGATACCTGGCTAGACTAAAAATAACTGTCTCAACTGAACGTAGAGAGAAAAGACTAAATAAATTAAGGGGCTGCAGTAAAACTGGTAAGGAATATAAGTTTATAAACTAATAAAACGGTATTTAATCAGTTTTACTAATAACAGTTCACATGAGACAAGGGACGTTTCGGGTTTTACCCTTCGTCAGCCACAAACAGGTGACAAAGACAAAAATTACATATAGGTACTACAAAACTATACGATGATGAGATACAAACAACAAATGGGCGATCGTAAAATCTAAAAGAAAAGAAATACTGAAACAAGAAAGTAAATAATCCAACGAAACGAAAAAAAGAAGAATAAACAAAACTGTGGAACTAGTTAAAGTTAACTTAGCTCGATGCAAATAATCCGTGGAAGAAAGCGGTAGTCTCTTGTCACAGGATTAGCAAGGAAGTGACGTGCGATAGCGACAAAACAAGAGATATAAAAAGATACGAAACGAACCAAAGCAAAAACACAAGAAGATAGATCATAAAGACAACGAATAAAGAATGAAAAAGAGAAAAGCTACCAGAATTTATGCAAAATGATGTTGTATATTTAAACCGCCGGGAGCTAGAACGCCCATTTTAAAAATAAGGCGGTTCTCCAACGAAAAGCGAGTCTTGTCATTACCGGCACATGAACGCAGGGCAGTGACATGTATATCGGAATTACCTGAATGGTCCGGTCTATTGAAATGAAGGGCCACCGGTAAATGTTTGTCCTGATAGATGTCATTCAAGTGCTCACGAAACCTGTCTGCCAAACGCCTACCAGTTTCACCAATATAGGTCATGCCACATCTCTTGCAGATGATAGCATAAATCAGGTTTCTGGATTCGCACGTAAAAGACTCTCTAATAATAAATTTTCCTTTAGGAAAAGTGACTGTCTGAGCTTGGAGTACAAACGGACAGGTCTTGCATATCCGGCGTTGGCACGGTTTAGTACCAAAGTAAGATGGGCTAGAATGTCGCAAGCGACTGTGTACAAGAATATCCCTAAAATTCCTATCCTTACGATAAGCTACCAAAGGTGTATCACGAAATAACTCTTTGGTATCAGGATCAGAGTTGAGAATAGGCAGATGTCGAAACAGAATTCTCTTTACCGCCAGGCAGTGAGGATGGAAAGTTAGAACCAGTTTGAGTCTGTCAGATTGGACAGAAGGTTTAGTAGTGAGTGCCGTCTGACGAGTGACGCGTGTGATACGATTAAGGGCATCAGATAACACATGTTCTGGATAAAGACGTCGGCGAAAGAACTCAAGCATCTCTTGAGCTCGCTCATGAAAATCATCGTCATCGTGACATAACCGACGCAAGCGAAGAAGTTGAGAAAAGGGAATGGAATTTTTTACAGCTAAGAGGATGCGATGAAGTATAAAGAAGGAAACCATGAGCGTCAGTAGCCTTATAATAGACAGACGTTTTAAGACCAATAGGGCTAATAGTCACAGTGATGTCAAGGAAGTTCACTGAGGTCGTAGAAATTTCAGAAGTGAATTTGATGGCAGGATTGAAATTACCAACATAGTCGATAAATCGACGGAGGTCTACCTCAGACATGTCAGTAATGCCAATACCATCATCAATGTAGCGGCGGTAAAACTCGGGTATTGGCCCATCATAATTTTGAAAGACCAAATATTCAAAGTGGCCCATAAAAAAGCAAGCGTAACTAGGGCCCATCTTAGTACCCATAGCAACGCCACTGATTTGGTTGAAGAATTGGCCATTAAACTCAAAAGAGTTGAGATTAAGAACCAACTCAGCAAGGCGAAGAAGCGGACCTGTACTTATAGTAAGATCAGTACGCTGGTCGAGAAAAAATTGGAGTGCCTTAAGACCATCAGCATGTGGAATAGAAGTATAAAGGGAACAAACATCTAGAAGGAAAAGACGGTAAGTACGATCAGGCGTGAATCTGATAGAATCAAAGGTAGTGATAGCATGAGTAGTGTCTTTCAAATAAGAAGGCAGATTGGCGACCAAAGGCTGGAAAATACTATCAAGGAATTCAGAAATACGTTCAGTGGGACAAGAGCAGGCTGAAACAATAGGCCTACCAGGGTTAGCAATTTTATGCGTCTTTTCCTTCTAGATGTTTGTTCCCTTTATACTTCTATTCCACATGCTGATGGTCTTAAGGCACTCCAATTTTTTCTCGACCAGCGTACTGATCTTACTATAAGTACAGGTCCGCTTCTTCGCCTTGCTGAGTTGGTTCTTAATCTCAACTCTTTTGAGTTTAATGGCCAATTCTTCAACCAAATCAGTGGCGTTGCTATGGGTACTAAGATGGGCCCTAGTTACGCTTGCCTTTTTATGGGCCACTTTGAATATTTGGTCTTTCAAAATTATGATGGGCCAATACCCGAGTTTTACCGCCGCTACATTGATGATGGTATTGGCATTACTGACATGTCTGAGGTAGACCTCCGTCGATTTATCGACTATGTTGGTAATTTCAATCCTGCCATCAAATTCACTTCTGAAATTTCTACGACCTCAGTGAACTTCCTTGACATCACTGTGACTATTAGCCCTATTGGTCTTAAAACGTCTGTCTATTATAAGGCTACTGACGCTCATGGTTTCCTTCTTTATACTTCATCGCATCCTCTTAGCTGTAAAAATTCCATTCCCTTTTCTCAACTTCTTCGCTTGCGTCGGTTATGTCACGATGACGATGATTTTCATGAGCGAGCTCAAGAGATGCTTGAGTTCTTTCGCCGACGTCTTTATCCAGAACATGTGTTATCTGATGCCCTTAATCGTATCACACGCGTCACTCGTCAGACGGCACTCACTACTAAACCTTCTGTCCAATCTGACAGACTCAAACTGGTTCTAACTTTCCATCCTCACTGCCTGGCGGTAAAGAGAATTCTGTTTCGACATCTGCCTATTCTCAACTCTGATCCTGATACCAAAGAGTTATTTCGTGATACACCTTTGGTAGCTTATCGTAAGGATAGGAATTTTAGGGATATTCTTGTACACAGTCGCTTGCGACATTCTAGCCCATCTTACTTTGGTACTAAACCGTGCCAACGCCGGATATGCAAGACCTGTCCGTTTGTACTCCAAGCTCAGACAGTCACTTTTCCTAAAGGAAAATTTATTATTAGAGAGTCTTTTACGTGCGAATCCAGAAACCTGATTTATGCTATCATCTGCAAGAGATGTGGCATGACCTATATTGGTGAAACTGGTAGGCGTTTGGCAGACAGGTTTCGTGAGCACTTGAATGACATCTATCAGGACAAACATTTACCGGTGGCCCTTCATTTCAATAGACCGGACCATTCAGGTAATTCCGATATACATGTCACTGCCCTGCGTTCATGTGCCGGTAATGACAAGACTCGCTTTTCGTTGGAGAACCGCCTTATTTTTAAAATGGGCGTTCTAGCTCCCGGCGGTTTAAATATACAACATCATTTTGCATAAATTCTGGTAGCTTTTCTCTTTTTCATTCTTTATTCGTTGTCTTTATGATCTATCTTCTTGTGTTTTTGCTTTGGTTCGTTTCGTATCTTTTTATATCTCTTGTTTTGTCGCTATCGCACGTCACTTCCTTGCTAATCCTGTGACAAGAGACTACCGCTTTCTTCCACGGATTATTTGCATCGAGCTAAGCTAACTTTAACTAGTTCCACAGTTTTGTTTATTCTTCTTTTTTTCGTTTCGTTGGATTATTTACTTTCTTGTTTCAGTATTTCTTTTCTTTTAGATTTTACGATCGCCCATTTGTTGTTTGTATCTCATCATCGTATAGTTTTGTAGTACCTATATGTAATTTTTGTCTTTGTCACATGTTTGTGGCTGACGAAGGGTAAAACCCGAAACGTCCCTTGTCTCATGTGAACTGTTATTAGTAAAACTGATTAAATACCGTTTTATTAGTTTATAAACTTATATTCCTTACCAGTTTTACTGCAGCCCCTTAATTTATTTACTTATACTATACTACAATTATTGCTGCTACCCTGTTTCCGTTTCGTGACTACTATATTTTGTGTGCATCTCTTGTTTCATATGTTTACATTTGTTCATTATGCCTTATCAGAAACATTTGATTTCTTCTCTTCATTCGTTTATCACCCATTCATTTTCTCTCATGCCTTCTGATATATCTCGTACTGCTTGTGACTTAGCCTTTACTATATACAAGAAGACACGCTGTACATGTCACATTAATTTTCTCACGAACTGTCTCCATGCTAGAGTTATTCCCAAAGGGTTTGTCTCTAGCTTCCATCTATCGGCGGGACTTCCTCATCTTGCCGACCAGCATCGCTTACAACAAGTTGAGAAGAAATGTTCCTTCCAACGTATGAGGTGCGTCATTGCTATACATAAACGCCAGCTGACTGAGTTTGAACTTTCGAAATCCAACCTTACACAACAGCTACGTCTACTGACTTCTTTGTGCCCGGCAGCGTTCCCTCTTATTCGCACTATAATCCATGACACGAATAGGGAGCTGTATACTCGTTTGTGCACGCATAAAAAAGAGAAATTGCGCCGCCTCCGTCCGCAACCTCCTTTAGGGTCCTCTATTCAGTCTTCTACCCAAGCTAAAGTTATTTGCATTCCTCCAGATTTGCATCTGTCTCCTGATGAATTGTCTGTCCTGAGCAAAGGTCTTAAGTTTGTTCCTCTTCGTTCTAATTTTGACAAATATTCTCTGCTTCAGGATGTTCACAGCTTCCATCGCCGCATGCGTCTCAAATATTACCATCGTAATGGTAATGATTCTACCAGGGTTTCTGATACTGATGATATCTTTCGTCGTTTCGGCAAACGTAAACTAGACTGGACTCCAGCTCCAGGAGCTTCTCGTGCTCTGGATTTATATATTGCCAATACTTTACATGACATTGACCAGCTCAATCTACGCCGTCTCCGTCGATCTAACCTCACGTCTTCTGAATGGCGGGCATTGTCACGCCTTAAAAACCGTGATGATATTGTTATCAAGCCGGCAGACAAAGGTGGTGCTGTGGTTGTTTGGCGTAAGGACTTATACATTCACGAAGGAGTTACGCAGCTAGGTAACACCACCTTTTACTCACCTTGTTCTGGTGATGCTACAGTCCGGAATAATCATACTGTTTATGAGACTATCCGGGGCCTTGTCCATGATGATCATCTCCCTTCTGGTGCTTTATCTCTCCATATTTTTGATAGTAGTCTTGGTAAGCCTTCCTTCTACATGCTTCCTAAGGTGCATAAAATTGCTAACCCTGGTAGGCCTATTGTTTCAGCCTGCTCTTGTCCCACTGAACGTATTTCTGAATTCCTTGATAGTATTTTCCAGCCTTTGGTCGCCAATCTGCCTTCTTATTTGAAAGACACTACTCATGCTATCACTACCTTTGATTCTATCAGATTCACGCCTGATCGTACTTACCGTCTTTTCCTTCTAGATGTTTGTTCCCTTTATACTTCTATTCCACATGCTGATGGTCTTAAGGCACTCCAATTTTTTCTCGACCAGCGTACTGATCTTACTATAAGTACAGGTCCGCTTCTTCGCCTTGCTGAGTTGGTTCTTAATCTCAACTCTTTTGAGTTTAATGGCCAATTCTTCAACCAAATCAGTGGCGTTGCTATGGGTACTAAGATGGGCCCTAGTTACGCTTGCCTTTTTATGGGCCACTTTGAATATTTGGTCTTTCAAAATTATGATGGGCCAATACCCGAGTTTTACCGCCGCTACATTGATGATGGTATTGGCATTACTGACATGTCTGAGGTAGACCTCCGTCGATTTATCGACTATGTTGGTAATTTCAATCTGCCATCAAATTCACTTCTGAAATTTCTACGACCTCAGTGAACTTCCTTGACATCACTGTGACTATTAGCCCTATTGGTCTTAAAACGTCTGTCTATTATAAGGCTACTGACGCTCATGGTTTCCTTCTTTATACTTCATCGCATCCTCTTAGCTGTAAAAATTCCATTCCCTTTTCTCAACTTCTTCGCTTGCGTCGGTTATGTCACGATGACGATGATTTTCATGAGCGAGCTCAAGAGATGCTTGAGTTCTTTCGCCGACGTCTTTATCCAGAACATGTGTTATCTGATGCCCTTAATCGTATCACACGCGTCACTCGTCAGACGGCACTCACTACTAAACCTTCTGTCCAATCTGACAGACTCAAACTGGTTCTAACTTTCCATCCTCACTGCCTGGCGGTAAAGAGAATTCTGTTTCGACATCTGCCTATTCTCAACTCTGATCCTGATACCAAAGAGTTATTTCGTGATACACCTTTGGTAGCTTATCGTAAGGATAGGAATTTTAGGGATATTCTTGTACACAGTCGCTTGCGACATTCTAGCCCATCTTACTTTGGTACTAAACCGTGCCAACGCCGGATATGCAAGACCTGTCCGTTTGTACTCCAAGCTCAGACAGTCACTTTTCCTAAAGGAAAATTTATTATTAGAGAGTCTTTTACGTGCGAATCCAGAAACCTGATTTATGCTATCATCTGCAAGAGATGTGGCATGACCTATATTGGTGAAACTGGTAGGCGTTTGGCAGACAGGTTTCGTGAGCACTTGAATGACATCTATCAGGACAAACATTTACCGGTGGCCCTTCATTTCAATAGACCGGACCATTCAGGTAATTCCGATATACATGTCACTGCCCTGCGTTCATGTGCCGGTAATGACAAGACTCGCTTTTCGTTGGAGAACCGCCTTATTTTTAAAATGGGCGTTCTAGCTCCCGGCGGTTTAAATATACAACATCATTTTGCATAAATTCTGGTAGCTTTTCTCTTTTTCATTCTTTATTCGTTGTCTTTATGATCTATCTTCTTGTGTTTTTGCTTTGGTTCGTTTCGTATCTTTTTATATCTCTTGTTTTGTCGCTATCGCACGTCACTTCCTTGCTAATCCTGTGACAAGAGACTACCGCTTTCTTCCACGGATTATTTGCATCGAGCTAAGCTAACTTTAACTAGTTCCACAGTTTTGTTTATTCTTCTTTTTTTCGTTTCGTTGGATTATTTACTTTCTTGTTTCAGTATTTCTTTTCTTTTAGATTTTACGATCGCCCATTTGTTGTTTGTATCTCATCATCGTATAGTTTTGTAGTACCTATATGTAATTTTTGTCTTTGTCACCTGTTTGTGGCTGACGAAGGGTAAAACCCGAAACGTCCCTTGTCTCATGTGAACTGTTATTAGTAAAACTGATTAAATACCGTTTTATTAGTTTATAGAGAAAAGACTAAGTACGGAAAGACAAAAATGTAGGGACAGCGGTAGTTTTCTTAACTTGTGGTCAACAGACGTTGTTGAGGTCCATGAATAGATTCTAAAAAGCCGTGTGCATTTCCTGAAAATTTAAATTTTATGTTCACCAAAATTTTTACTCGGAAAATTATTATAGGTGTTGCAGGTGGAACTTATGGAAGGGGAAGTAATCTTTAGAATGTTTTGAACATATTAAATTTCGAGTTGCAACGCTTGATTAAGCGGATACTTGTTTGACTTTAGGATAGAATTATCTTTTCCTATTTTCGGGTGACAGAGTACAGATAAGCGTGTGAACGCTGTTTAATGTATTTATTCTGTACTGTTTTGAGTCATGTGAATAGCTCGCTAGTCTGCATGTGTTATCGAGAACGGTGTTCAAGACAACCGAATCTCGTGACGGGTTTTTTGGCGGGACTAGTGTGTGATTGAGGGAGTTGTGTTTTGGGCGTGGACCGTGTAGGTCGAGTCCCAGTGTTTTTGGATAATGTATGCCTACGTAGGATTTGAGAAAATGTCGACTTATATATTTCGCTGTGTGTACAGCCTATGTGATACACTGCAGTGAAGATTTGTTTAGGCCATATGAACCTTATTATAGCTGCCGTGTGATGCAGGCTTTGCTATGTATTGAAGTACTTTTGTAGGCCATATTTTGAAGATTAATGAAGCTGCCGGGTGATGCAGGCTTCGCTGTGTATTAAGGTACTTTTGTAGGCCATATTATATATTAACTGCAGTGTGGAGATGTATGAAGCTATTAAGCTATTATCAGTCCAGGATTAGGACAGGCCATATTATATATTAACTGCAGTGTGGAGATGTATGAAGCTATTAAGCTATTATCAGTCCAGGATTAGGACAGGCCATATTATATATTAACTGCAGTGTGGAGATGTATGAAGCTATTAAGCTATTATAAGTCCAGGATTAGGACAGGCCATATTATATATTAACTGCAGTGTGGAGATGTATGAAGCTATTAAGCTATTATCAGTCCAGGATTAGGACAGGCCATATTATATATTAACTGCAGTGTGGAGATGTATGAAGCTGTTAAGCTATTATCAGTCCAGGATTAGGACAGGCCATATTATATATTAACTGCAGTGTGGAGATGTATGAAGCTATTAAGCTATTATCAGTCCAGGATTAGGACAGGCCGTATTATTAGATATTTAATGCCCGGGAAATTATATTGACTCGTGTTGTGCTAGCGAATGCGAGTACATTTATGGCCAGTAATAACACATTTATTGAAACCACTCGGTTACAATAGGTTTTAGCATTTACTTACTTACTTAATTACTTAATCGTTCCTCTTCTACTCTGGGGTGTAGAGATTTGCCAGAGAGAGAGAGAGAGAGAGAGAGAGAGAGAAAGAAAGAGAGAGAGAGAGAGAGAGAGAGAGAGAGCCTATCGGCTGTCTTCCTTCTGGCCTGGTTCAAATCTAGTCCTCGGTCCTTCAAAGATTGTCCAATGGTGTCCGGGACTCTGGGTCGTCCTGGAGGTCTAGATCCCTGGTTCTTACTTTCCCATTCTTGTCGTGGTAGCTGATCTTCTTCCATTCTGCAGACATGGCCAAACCATCGCAGTAGGGACTGTCTACTTGGGTCGGCAGGGGCTGGGTTTTGAGGTCGTGCTGTGTCGTCTGGTTACGGACTATTATTGCTTCAACCACCATCCTTAGATACCTCATTTCTGAGGTTTGGAGCTGGCTTTTGTGAGTTGTAGTCTTTGCCCATGACTCGCATTCATATGTCAATACTTTTTCATTTAAAGAAAGATTTTTTTTCACTTAAAGAAAGATTTTTTTTCACAGATTGTTTCTGAATTTCAGTATGGCTATATGTAAGCTTAACGACATTTCATTGTGCTAAAATGTAAAATTTGTGTGCAGAGATTTTAATTATGCATTTATGTGCATGTATTCTAAGAAGGGGTCTGTACCTTCACTGGACAATCAAATGGGTACGTAGCCTTCACCAGACAATAATATGGGTCTGTAGCCTTCACCAGACAATAAAAGAGGTCCGTAGCCTTTACTGGACAATACGATGGGTCTGCAGCCTTCACCGGACAATCAATGGGGTTCATGTCATAAGAAACGTTAAGAATCTCTAGCCTAGCTTGTGGTTGCCCCGTCTAGTTCCAGTGGGTCTCTGAGAAACAAAGTAATACTAGGACTCCTGCTCCCTGAAGCGTGCCATAAAAGGCCACTAACATAAGGTTGTGCATAAGAAAGCAACCTCATAATTTGTACAACAAATCACTAAAGAAACCACTACAGCATATAGCACATGAATGTTGGGAGGACTATTTTATACAAAACGAGAAAGTGCCGTGGTGGCAGCAGTGGCGTCACTAGGGGGGGGTGCAGGGGGTGCGGACCGCACCGTGTGACACCATCACAGGGGGTGACACCAAAATGACTGTCTATAAATTTGTGTGCAGTGTTTCAGTAGAAATTTATTATTTTGTATAAAAATATCCCTATAGTTAGTTATAACCACAAAATCATTTTTCGTAAGCCCAGCTTACATGTACCGTATCAATATACCTACAAGGCTAAAACTCTATGCTAATTTACTTTTTGAACCTTCTAATACGCATTATAACCAAATCACAATGACGCTTCGAATCACGTGGTTTCGTCTGCACCCACTACAAGCACGCGCTGTTTTTTTCGTTGCTGCTGGTGTTTTTATAGTCGTTGATTTTGTCAATGGAGGTGACACCATGAGTTACCGCACTGGGTGACACCAACTCTAGTGACGCCACTGGGTGGCTGCATGTTCCATAACAAGCGGAAAGAGAAATAATTATTTCGAAGAGTGTGGTCACTTGTTGGTTTCTCCGCGCATCTCGCATTTTACCTTCCAGTTTGGTTTTTTGGTTTTTGGGAGAATCTTCATTGCACACGGACAACTCCATCTCCTCACTTAGATCACACAAGAAAGATCTTATCACAGTGCACGAACTCCGTAACACCGGCGAGTATCCCACTGTTATGTATACAGGAGTCACACAATCTATAAATATGTGTGTTGTGGTTAGGTTTTCTTACTTACTTACTTACTTACTTAGTCGTAAGGTGTAGAGGTTTGGAAGAGAGAGCGCCAGACTATCCTATCGGCTGTCTTCCTCCTGGCCTGGTTCCATTCTAGTCCTCGGTCCTTCAGAGATTGTCTAATGTTGTCCTCCCAGCGGACTCTGGGTCGTCCTGGGGGTCTGGATCCCTGGCTCTTTGTTTCCCATGCTTGTCGCGGTAGCCGATCTTCTCCCATTCTGCAGACATGGCCAAACCATTTTAGTTGGGACTGTTCTACTTGGGTCTGCAGGGGGTGGGATTTTAGGCCTTCACGTATCGTCTGGTTGCGGACCATGTCTCTTCTTGTTACTTCAACCACCTTCCTCAGATACCTCATTTCTGAGGTTTGGATCTGGCTTTTGTGGGTTGTAGTCATTGCCCATGACTCGCATCCATATGTCAAGACTGGGACATACGTGGAGCGGTGTACAGTGTGGTGAAGTGGGAAGTTATAAATACTTATAGGGAACTTAGTGTACTGACTGAGATCAGCTGTGAAGGTATCTATATCTATTAAGAGTAGTGTATTATAGATAACCTTACTTGCTACCACATATCTATATATCTCAGTCAGAATTATTCTGGAATAGTGTGATGCTACGTTATGTGTCTAGGGTATGAGTATGGTGAAGTGTAAGTCACAACAACAGACAGATAAACAATTTAATTTAATCCATTACTCTTGACAACACTGTGACACTCACATACATATAACACTCTACAAAGATATCTTAAAAGAGTCACTGATGAACTTTCAAATAACAATATGTATTCATTACTGGCATGAATGAATATGTGTCCTGATTCAACTACAAGGGAACCAGGAATCACAATCAATTTAAATTACAAGTTATGTACAGAATGTATTTAATATGAATATTGTAGTGACATATATTAGTACAAATGTTCTATGTGTGTGTCAGTTGTGTAGTAGTAAAATGAGGTAATACTGGTTTTGTTTTGTTCAAGCTCTGTTGGTATTGGTCATCATGACTTCAATAGTTTGTCTTTAGGGACTATTATTGGAGATGTTCACAGTTCCTGATTTTAAGACAAGTAAATTCCCCTCTGAATGGTATTTTTATAAAGTTATTTCAAGATGAGGGGACATAATGTTGAGCTCAGCTGGCCAACTCTGCTTATCTTGAGTGATGGCGGCAGGAAAGGACTCCTCTGCTCGAATTCTCCTCTGGGCTCAGGAGACACCTCACTGATAGCTAAAAAGACCAAGGAGTATGCTGTCCGACTCTGGATTCAGCAAATCTCTGACCAGATGCTGCTCAGTACCATCAAGACCACTGTCCCTGAAATCAAGAAGGATGTACCTTCTACTTCATAACTAATTTATATTCTCTTTTACACTGATCACAATACAGCACAAACATTGCGTTCAGAGCGTTAGGCCAACAGTCAGCTTCATCTGAAATACTTTATACCAGCATTACCATCCTAATGGTCACTACGCCTCTGCACTTCCAGCATTATTTCTTTCTAGTCAATCATCCAGGTGTCAGTGTACTGTTTGGCCATTCCATGCCGTTTTACTTCTCTCCGACACCCTCTGTTCAGGCTGGAGCATTTTAGGCTTTACCTCACGTTTGCCACTGAACTACACATATATATACAGGCATAAATCAACAATTCACATTCAATTTTCATTAAAAGATATTAAATGGTTCAAGCTTACCACAATTCATACGAATAACACAGATACGTTGATTAGCAATGAATTCTGGCACAAACTGGCACAAATTTCCTTCTGCTTATCTTCCAGGCTTTTATTGAGCCAAATATAAGCTGGCTTCAACGCACTGATGCTTTATCAAGTGTATTTAAACAAGTGGTTTCGAACTAACGCTCCCAAGTGTGTATATCAGCGAGACTGGCCAATGAGCCACGTTTCGACAAGTGTTTGAAAAAATGTTATCTTTTCCCGTCTCCCCTAACAACCAAGATAGTATTTATAGCCCGACCAATCGTGGTTAGGCTTTCATTTGTTGCGCTCCAATCAATTTGAAGTTTACATGGTAGGCTATTTCTGTAACGTAAATTTTTTTCAAACACGTTAAAAAAAAAAAATCTTATGAGCAGAAATGATTTTATGCTGTCAGGCACCCCCAATATTTTATTTTGGGTATAATTTATTAATTCCTGGACTATTTGCGTAACGTTTTACATATTATTTGTCAGCAAGCCCTAAGGAACCCAAAAATACTAATTTAAAGGAGCTACGTGGCTGCGTTCAAAATATGCAATTTCTTCTACCTCCTGTTTGGAAGATGTGCTGTCTGGGTACTGTTATGTGTTCAAACGTAAACCCATCTAATGTTGTCTTTTCTAATAAGAGTTTGTTATGATTTATAAACCTAACTCTGGGAAAGGGTAGTGTATTTTATCACTGTCCGTCTGAAAAGTTAGTGCTTGTAGACTTACACGCGTGATGCCAGCATTTGTATATCGCGCGTCGCGTGTTGCATGCGTTCCTGATTTTCAGCCCTCCCCTCTCGCTATCCTTTTGTCCATCTGTTCGTTCGTTTTGGTAACGTAATATAATTAATGTTAGGATTAATTTAGGTCATTACGCAGTCTGCCTCTTAATGTTTTTCCAAGAAATACAGCACACGTTTCATTGAAGAAAGCGGGTATAATACAGTAAGCTTTTACTATCAACGTGAAAGCGTTACAATTTGCAGACGAAGCAGAAAACAAGGGGGATTTCGAGTACATTCTCTGTGACAGCACTGTTATTTTACCATTGCTCTTCTCTTTATTAATTTTATTTGTTAGGCTTCATATTTACCTAATAATTTATATATGTGGATTAGAATATTTCATGACACCTCCCCTCTTAAAACAGACATTATATGTCAGTCCTTTATTCTATATACACATATAGAAATTTATTATTATTTCTGGGGTTTACGGTGATTCTCATCACACGGATGGCGGCTTAAAAAATCAGCTCCCAAATTGGTTTTTCCAGATATATACTCAATGCTAAAATTATATGGAGCCAGAAGCAAAGACCATCGGAGTAACCTAGAGTTCTCATGCTTAGCCTGTGCTAAAAACGATAAAGGTTTGTGGTCAGTTTGCAACTTAAATGCCTTCCCATATAGATAAATATTGAATTTCTTTATTGCCCATATTACTGCAAGACATTCTTTTTCGCTAGTTGAGTAGTTGATTTCAGCTTTATTCAACTTTCTGCTAGCATATGCCACTGGGCTTAATTCCCCATCCAATGCATCTGATTTCTGTAGTAAAGTTGCACCTAACCCAATATTACTTGCATCCGTCCTTACTATGAATTCTTGACTTAAGTCAGGTAATTTCAAAATGGGTTTACTTGTGAGCTTTTCCTTCAATTCTTGGTAAGTCATTTCACATTGTGGTGTCCATGTAATGCGATCTGGAAGTCCTTTACGTGTCAATTCAGTTAACGGTGCACATATGGAATTAAAGTTTTTGATATACTTCTGGTAGAAACCACATAATGAGACAAAGGATCTCACGTCCTTCTTGGTTTGTGGTCTCGGGGCTTTCTGTAGTTTCTCTAAGTTCTTTGGGTCAGGGGTCATGTTTCCCTGATAAACTGTGTGTCCCAAAAATTCCAATTCTTTACATCCAACGCAACATTTGGTTGGTCGGGCTGTTAAATTTGCCTCCCTAAGTCGATCAAACAGCATGTTCAGAGAGTCAATGTGTTCCTCAAATGTTTCTGTTGCTATAAGGATATCATCCATAAAATTTGTTATACAGGGATTATTCAGAGGATCCAATAATTTTCTCATCATTCTAGAGAAGACACTAGGCGCATTCTTCAATCCAAATGGCAATCTATTAAACTCATAGTGTCCTTCTGAGGTACTAAAAGCTAGGTATGGTCTAACCTCAGGCTTACTGGAATCTGATAGTATCCTTTACTCAGATCCACTTTTGAGAAATATTTAGCTTTATTTAGCCTGGCAAACAGCTGATTTGTATCCGGCAATGGATCCACCTGTCCTTCTGTAATAGCATTCAGTCTCCTGTAATCTATACAGAGTCTATGTTCTCCAGAGGGCTTCCTTAAGAGTACCACCCCGGAACTATACGAAGACTCACTGTGCGAAATAATTCCTTCCTTCAATAGATAGTCTATCTCTTCCTTCAAAGCTTTTTCCTTAGCAAACGGAATCGAATATGGTTTCATACAGACAGGTGTGGAGTCTATGAGTTTCATATCATATTCCAATAGGTTTGTATGCCCTGGTCGGTCTGTTAACACCTCTGCATGATTATTTAGAACCTGTTGCACTCTCTCTTTCTGAGTTTTCGTTAAATGTGTACTGATTTTCACCTGTGCTGCTGTCTCACAGGGGTGTAATGGATATTCAAATGATGAAAGTGGTTCCTTTTTCATCTCCATGGCGATGGACAAGGTCAACAAGTGTGTCTCTTCCTGATGTTCTCTTTCCAAATATTTCTTCAGGAGATTCACATGATAGATTTTTTCTTTCCCCTTCTTATCTATCTTATAATTTGTTCTAGACACCTCTCTAGAACTGTATATGGACCCTGCCATCCAATTTGTAACTTATTCTGACTCCCGGCAAAAGAAGCAGTACTTTCTCTCCCACAGCCAAATTTCTGTCTTTCGCCTTCCTGTTATAATAGGCAGCATGTTTCTTCCTGGCTTGTTTCAAATTTTCATTGGCAAGTTTCCAGCCAGTTTTTAACCGAGTGGTCAGCTCATTCACATATTGGTATGAAGATGTAATGTTTTCCTCTGCCTTTTCATCAGTCCACGTTCTTAACAAAGCTACATATGGACCTTTAATTGTGTGGACCTATTTGTCCATGCACCGGTATGGTCTCTTCCACTCGAAGCTTTATAGTGATGATTTTTCCTTCCAGAATTATCATTCACAAAACGACCGCTACCAATTTTTCTTTTGGGGCTTTCTCCCCTCTTAAAATTCTTGATGAGAGATTTCCTCTCTACATCTTCTTCCTCCAGTTTGTTTAAGTCCGATTGAGGGATTTTCGGCTTATCCTGGGGTAAGACATCCTTTTGCACTCTCCGCATAGTGGCCATTGTAAAACAGTTAAGTGAAGCTTGTCCGTGAAAAGGGGCTTCCCATTCCATTTGGTCCACTTTATCAAATCTATTTTTCTTTTTATTATCAGGCCTAATTTTGCCCCGGGGCGTGTCCAGGTCCTGATCCATGTTCCCACTTGTGGGTGTTCCCTCATGTGCTATGCTACACCTTTCTACAAAATTTTCAATGTCCCATCTTGCTTTGGGCCAATAATAATTGTGAGCCACCTTTTGAATGATGGTACCTATCTTCTCATGGTCCCCATCTGGTTTCACATGTAGGCTCCTTATTAATTCTGTCCTGTATCTTTTTGGAAGAACCAGCTGTCCGTGACCATTGGATCTAGCTCCAGTCTTCCTATACATCAACTTGTTTTTCATGTAAAAATCTCCCTTGCCTGGAGTTGTATGACAAGTTGACAATTTTCTGAAACAAGGCTTGAGTGTTTTATCCCCAGCCTGTGCCTTCCTCATCTCTTCTGGAGTGGTATCTAACATAATATCCTCCTCCTGTCTTGAGGTCGACCTGACCTGAAGGGTTGCCATATACACAGGTTTCCTTCTGCAACGGTCAGTGTCATGATTGTCCATCTGACAATTCTTACACCACCTTTTTCCTTGGTTGAAAGATTTTCTTTCATCATATTTCCTTTCATCGAATTGTGGGAATTTATTTTTATTGTCATACCGTGGCCTATCAAATTGGTGCTTACCTTTATTTTGATCCTTAGGATCAAATTTATTAAAGTTCTGTGGTGCCCTAAAGTTGTCCACCTGTTTCTTTTTATTACCTGTTACCTCTGCTTGAGCTGCTTGATACCTTTCAGCAACATTTAGCAACTCACCCAGCCTCTCTGCACCTTGTTCCATGAGAAACTTTCTCAGGTCTGGAGCCATGGACTCTCTTAGTTGCTCTATAAGGACCATTTCCTTAAGATCTTGGGTTTTCCCCAGAGAAGTCCATTTCTCCAAGTATGTCTCTATTCGTGCAGAGAACTGGTGATAGGTTTCACCTGACAGTAGTTTAGCATTCCTAAATTTTTTCCTGTAAAACTCTGCATTCTTTTCATACCTTAACAAAAGAGCCTGCTTTAGCATGTCATAATTTTCCTGATCACCTCTGCTCATTTTTGCAAAAACTTCATAAGCTGCCCCACGAAGTCCCTGAGATAACTTTAAGCTCCACCTTTCTCTCTCTAACCCATACGTGGTAGCTAATAGCTCATACCTATTTATATAGCTCTCAATATCATCGTCTTTCTCAACAAAATGATCTAAATGAAAATTCATAGCTGAGATTGAGGCTCCTTGAGTAACCGTAGCATCAGAGGCAAAGGGACTGGCACCATTTTCAGGAGCATGGCCTTGAAACTCAAACTCCCTTAGTCGTAACTCATGTTCCCTTTGTAATCTCTTCTCCTCCTTTTCTGCTTCCCTCTCTGCAGCTAATCTCTTCTCTTCTCTTTCTGCAGCTAATTTCTTCTCTTCTCTTTCTGCAGCTAATTTCTTCTCTTCTCTTTCTGCAGCTAATTTCTTCTCTTCTCTTTCTGCAGCTAATTTCTTCTCTTCTCTTTCTGCAGCTAATTTCTTCTCTTCTCTTCTGCAGCTTGTCAATTCCTCGGCTTCTTAGCCTCTTTGTCAGCCTCAATCTGCAACCTCTTAGTCTCAGCCTCAGCTTCAAATTGTAACTTCTTAATTTCCCTGTCAGCCTCTAACTTTCTTTCGGCTTCAAACCTTCTTTCTTCGCGTTCAATAAATTTGTCACATTCCGTAGTAACATAGGCAACCATAACTTGCCCATCTAATCCTAACTCTTTTGCAGTCTGAACCGCAGCAGATCGAAATTTGGCCAGGTCCGCCATTGTCTATTATGTAAATTTATACAATGTCTAACCAACAATTCAATCTCTAATGGACAACACAGGCACCGTGAGCTCAACCTTATTTAATTCCACCCAAGGATACCTTTTAATTCTTATATTCCCTGAAGTGAATTACCCCCAATATTTTTAATAGTTAAAGATTCAAAATCCCAAGAGCGAGACCCCAATATATGTGGTGAAGTGGGAAGTTATAAATACTTATAGGGAACTTAGTGTACTGACTGAGATCAGCTGTGAAGGTATCTATATCTATTAAGAGTAGTGTATTATAGATAACCTTACTTGCTACCACATATCTATATATCTCAGTCAGAATTATTCTGGAATAGTGTGATGCTACGTTATGTGTCTAGGGTATGAGTATGGTGAAGTGTAAGTCACAACAACAGACAGATAAACAATTTAATTTAATCCACTACTCTTGAGAACACTGTGACACTCACATACATATAACACTCTACAAAGATATCTTAAAAGAGTCACTGATGAACTTTCAAATAACAATATGTATTCATTACTGGCATGAATGAATATGTGTCCTGATTCAACTACAAGGGAACCAGGAATCACAATCAATTTAAATTACAAGTTATGTACAGAATGTATTTAATATGAATATTGTAGTGACATATATTAGTACAAATGTTCTATGTGTGTCAGTTGTGTAGTAGTAAAATGAGGTAATACTGGTTTTGTTTTGTTCAAGCTCTGTTGGTATTTGTCATCATGACTTCAATAGTTTGTCTTTAGGGACTAGTATTGGAGATGTTCACAGTTCCTGATTTTAAGACAAGTAAATTCCCCTCTGAATGGTATTTTTATAAAGTTATTTCAAGATGAGGGGACATAATGTTGAGCTCAGCTGGCAACTCTGCTTATCTTGAGTGATGGCGGCAGGAAAGGACTCCTCTGCTCGAATTCTCCTCTGGGCTCAGGAGACACCTCACTGATAGCTAAAAAGACCAAGGAGTATGCTGTCCGACTCTGGATTCAGCAAATCTCTGACCAGATGCTGCTCAGTACCATCAAGACCACTGTCCCTGAAATCAAGAAGGATGTACCTTCTACTTCATAACTAATTTATATTCTCTTTTACACTGATCACAATACAGCACAAACATTGCGTTCAGAGCGTTAGGCCAACAGTCAGCTTCATCTGAAATACTTTATACCAGCATTACCATCCTTAATGGTCACTACGCCTCTGCACTTCCAGCATTATTTCTTTCTAGTCAATCATCCAGGTGTCAGTGTACTGTTTGGCCATTCCATGCCGTTTTACTTCTCTCCGACACCCTCTGTTCAGGCTGGAGCATTTTAGGCTTTACCTCACGTTTGCCACTGAACTACACATATATATACAGGCATAAATCAACAATTCACATTCAATTTTCATTAAAAGATATTAAATGGTTCAAGCTTACCACAATTCATACGAATAACACAGATACGTTGATTAGCAATGAATTCTGGCACAAACTGGCACAAATTTCCTTCTGCTTATCTTCCAGGCTTTTATTGAGCCAAATATAAGCTGGCTTCAACGCACTGATGCTTTATCAAGTGTATTTAAACAAGTGGTTTCGAACTAACGCTCCCAAGTGTGTATATCAGCGAGACTGGCCAATGAGCCACGTTTCGACAAGTGTTTGAAAAAATGTTATCTTTTCCCGTCTCCCCTAACAACCAAGATAGTATTTATAGCCCGACCAATCGTGGTTAGGCTTTCATTTGTTGCGCTCCAATCAATTTGAAGTTTACATGGTAGGCTATTTCTGTAACGTAAATTTTTTTCAAACACGTTAAAAAAAAAATCTTATGAGCAGAAATGATTTTATGCTGTCAGGCACCCCCAATATTTTATTTTGGGTATAATTTATTAATTCCTGGACTATTGGCGTAACGTTTTACATATTATTTGTCAGCAAGCCCTAAGGAACCCAATTTTCCCACTTTAAAAGAGCTACGTGGCTGCGTTCAAAATATGTATTTTCTACTACCTCCTGTTTGGAAGATGTGCTGTCTGGGTACTGTTATGTGTTCAAACGTAAACCCATCTAATGTTGTCTTTTCTAATAAGAGTTTGTTATGATTTATAAACCTAACTCTGGGAAAGGGTAGTGTATTTTATCACTGTCCGTCTGAAAAAGTTAGTGCTTGTAGACTTACACGCGTGATGCCAGCATTTGTATATCGCGCGTCGCGTGTTGCATGCGTTCCTGATTTTCAGCCCTCCCCTCTCGCTATCCTTTTGTCCATCTGTTCGTTCGTTTTGGTAACGTAATGTAGAAAAAGACATGAATGGAATTTAAAATTTAGGTCATTACGCAGTCTGCCTCTTAATGTTTTTCCAAGAAATACAGCACACGTTTCATTGAAGAAAGCGGGTATAATACAGTAAGCTTTTACTATCAACATGAAAGCGTTACAATTTGCAGACGAAGCAGAAAACAAGGGGGATTTCGAGTACATTCTCTGTGACAGCACTGTTATTTTACCATTGCTCTTCTCTTTATTAATTTTATTTGTTAGGCTTCATATTTACCTAATAATTTATATATGTGGATTAGAATATTTCATGACATACAGCCATCTTCGTTTTCTTACCAACCTCTCTCTTGCTGAGGAATCCTCGATTTAGGGCCTGAAAAGGTCTCCCAGCTGCTGCTTTTCGAGTGGCCTTTTTTGATGCCTCCCTTTCGGTCTATAATAGCTCCAAGGTATTTAAAGTGGTTGACCTGCTCCAGGACCTGTTCTCCCAGCTTAATCTGATTTCTTTTTTCTCGTCATATCACCATGGATTTTATTTCAGAGCTGCTTATCACCATTCCTCTTGTCTCCAGCTCTTCCTTCCAGACTTGCAGGTTGGATTGGTGATGTGCCTCTGATTTAGCAATCAGGGCAACATCATCAGCAAATGCCAACTCTGAAATACAGACCTGTCTCATCTTCCAGTACCCACTGAATACTTTCTTGATCTCTCCTTACATGCCTTGATGACATCGTCCATGAGGAGTATGAAAAGATAAGGTGACAGGATATCACCTTGTCTTATACCAGTGGTGGTCCTGAACTCTTCTGACTTATGGTTTGCTGTCCACACATAATTTCTGCAAGACTTGTAGAAGCTCTGTATAGCATGAATCAGAGGTGCTGGAATGTTCTTCCTTGCCAAACAGTCCCAAAGTTTGCTCCAGGGGACCCTGTCAAACGCCTTTTCCAGATCTATGAAACAAAGATGGATCTCACTCTTATACTCAAGGGCCTTTTCACTCAGCTGTCTGAGTGTGAAGATTAGGTATTGAGTACTTCGGTTTGCTCAGAATCCGCACTGGACCTCATCCAATTGTGGCTTAGCTAGACGTCGGAGTCTCTGCTCTAGGATTCTAGAGTAGATTTTACCAGGGACACTGAGAGGGGATATGCCTCTATGGTTTCCACATTGTCACCCTTTTTGGAAATTGGTGTTATGATGGCAATCTCCCAATCCTTTGGTATGGTCTTGTTGCACCACGCTGCCTGTAGGACCCTTAAGACTAATAGGTCGCCTGGTGCTCCCATGTACTTAACCATTTCTGGTGTTATACCATCATGCCCTGCTGCTTTGGCCATCTTGATTTTCTCCAGTGCTGCCTTCAGTTCTTCCATCTTTATGTCATCATCACCATCATTGGTTTTCTCTTCTGTGTTAGTGGTTATCATTTCTGATGCTTGACCTTGCTCCCCATCCAGGAGTTCTGAGAAATATTCTTTCCATCTTTCCATTACTTCCTTCGGGGCAGTAAGCAATTTGCCTTGTTTGTCATTTTTTTAAGCCAGAGGGTTTCCAAGTCATCAGGTTGTTCTTTTGTGTTGCTCACCGCTGCAGCAATACGCCCCTGATATCTGGTCTTAATTTCTGGCTCTCTCAGCTTGTAGGTCTTAATGCTCATTTCTCCCGTTCGTTTACTTAGTTTCTTGCGTGATATTGGGCAGTTCCTAGGCTGAGTAACTCTTTCAGTTGTTCTTTTGATTGTAAGCAGGTAGTGATCACTTCCAATCTCTGGCCCCCTCCAGACTCTAGCATCCAGGACGTATTTGAATGAGCTCCTCTTAACAATGGCATAGTTGATCACTGACTTCTCATTCTTTGTTGGTTCACATCTAGTGTATGCATGTATACGTTTATGGGGGAACTTTGTGTTTGTAACGATCACTGCAGAATCTAAGGAGTCGCTTTCCATTGTCATTGAGAGTATCTTCTCCATATCTTCCGATAACTCCACCCCATTTAGCATTGATTCCTCCTTTTTCTCCGCATAACCAATCGCAACTATCAGTCTCAGGTCAAGTGACCTTCTAAAACGAAAACCCTGGCCGTGAGTCCTGCTAATTATATCCTAAACGTAGTGTTACAAGTACTTTTATGCAATACACGGGTTTGCTTATGATGAGCTACATTTTGCTCTAACAAATCTTCTTTATACGGATTTTCACCGTAATAGGATATGACGTCATGACTTTTAATTATATGCACGCAGACGATATGAAAATGATGCAGAAGTCGAGAATCGTCTGCTGAGGTCTTCTCTGTGTGTTCTTCACGGTGTAAGGACGCATTTTTGTGATGCTCCTGATTTTTATCATGTGTCCGCTACAAGAATCTTATATCATGGCATCCACACTGCTGATGTGATGTCCATATCATTGGTTTGTGAAAGAAGAAAGTATATTATACGATTTATGATTCATATCAATATTCGTCATGTCAAGTTAGATGACTGAACTGCGGACTTGGGACGGTCAGGCTAGGTATAGCTTATGATCTATTAACGTTGACGAACTTGTGTTCGAGCATTATTCCAGTATTGTACTGATGCACATTAATACTAAAAATGGAGCCACGTTGTAATGCGAATAAAGTGATGTCTACGTTCTCAACACCAGTGCTTATCTGAAGTTCCTTCGCTGTTGGCGTTAGCATTATATGTTCGTTCACACTTGGTCACAGTCACACAATTTAAACGCAACACGTACCGTCGTCTTTTTCTTCGACTTCGTTCGCACAATTACATCTTAAACGAGCAAGTAGCCCTTAAAAAAATGACGGTAATAAATTATGTTGTGCTCCTTCTGCTCCATGTCCTGATGACGTCACTAACTCTCCTGTGGTCATTTTATTCCTTCCCATTCTATTTTAACTTCGTTTATTTTTGTAGTCAAACTTACCATGGCTTACGGTCAGTGGCCAGTGCACAATGAAAAAATGGAAAGGCCTGCGTGCTCTTTTAATGGGTGTTCAATTTAGTTTTCACCGTGCAATTCGCGCTGTTTCTGTATATTCACGAAAGGCTGGCGGGATTTTTGATCACTGGTTACAGACATTTCAGTAAGACAGTTAGTATATAGGAGATGAGTCGCATTTCATGTAAATAAAGGGAAACAACTGAAAGCGTACTGGGAGACAACTGAATAACAAGAGAAATCATGAAAACGATAAATATTTCGATTTTTGACACATATGTTGACTACAGTAGAATAAAGAGAATCATGAAGACAAACAGTCAAGAGGACGGTAGCACTAAAATCTCGACTGCAAGATCACTAGGTTGCCAGACATGGCAACAGGTAATGGTAATCCCATATAAGATAATGCCGTAGAGGAATAAAGTTTAGAGACCTTATTATACAGTACTAGGTCAAACTTTACGAAGTACGGTGAAATGAATACCAAATGGCTGCTTGTTTCCTCTATCCAGTAAGTTTTAGAAGGATTTAAGGTAGGGAAGTTAACATGGCAATGATGCTGTCCAGTTCATCACAGAAGTAGTGCAAGTCGTTAAGTAAAGAAAGCTCGTGGAGCTATAATAACAACAAAGAATCATGTTCAGCAAAGCACTCAATAATTCATCTAAATCTGACGTGGGCGACTGCTAGAAAGACGCGCGAATGACAGTAGGTAAAGGCAGGCAAAGATTGAAGATCTCTGCCTCCTAGTGAAACACGGATTTCAAAAGAAAAGACAGTTAATCGAACTACCATCATTCAGAGTCACGATTTATGTGCAAAGAAGTGGGTCAGACAATATATCATTTTTGCTCACTTTAGGACTCGATGATTCACAAGCTTTCATTTTTGTATTTAGCGATTTCACGTGACGGGACTTACTTAACGTAACAGTACACACACAGCTACAAAAGCTTGGCCTAGCAAAATTAATGTTTGTGCCTCAAAAGATTTTCTAAAAGCGGTCAGAAATGTTATCTTTAGTTCAAAGATATTATATATAGATATTATATCAAGAGAAATCCAGTCCAACATAAAAATAATAATCTTCAACTCAAATGTCAAGAACCACGAGGTTTATTTGAATGGAATTATATGTGTTTCGGTTTGGTATATGCACCTGCGACATTTGTTCACATGATGCGTCGTTTACTTGGCGATAGACCCGATGTCGTCACATACATCGATGACATTTGTTTATTCCAAAACACATGGGAAGAACACATTGTAGGTTTCATTTCTTTACTAGAACTGCTACGTAAACATCATTTGACTGTTAGACCTTCGAAGGTGCAGATTGGTTTTCAAGAAATTTCTTTCCTTGGTCATAAGATTGGTAATCATCGACTTTATCCTTCTGATGGTATTGTGAATAAGATTCTGAACATTAAGGTGCCAAAAAATAAGAAAGAAGTTCGCAGTCTTTTAGGGCTTATTAACTATTATCATAAAGCTATTCCGGACTTCTCCTCTATCTCTGGTCCTCTTTCCGAGTTGACGCGCAAAGGTGCACCTCTAAAGGTACTATGCTCAGATACTTGTCAATTAGCATTGGATAGGATTAAAATACTCTTCGCGAATCACCCTATTTCGATTTTACCAAATATCAATGAACCATTTTTTATTCGCACAGACGCTTCTCAGATCGGTATCGGTGGAAGTTTGATGCAACTTGTCGACGGTGTACTCCATTCATGTTTCTTTGTGAGGAGAAAGTTATCTGTGGCAGAGAAGAAATACTCTGCCGGAGAAAGGGAGCTCCTTGCTCTCGTGTGGACTATATCAAAATTATCTCGCTACCTTCTTGGATGCAAATTCTACGTCGAGGTTGATCATCATCCTTTGACGTCTATGAAACCCAAGGCATTTAAGAACTCTAGGATATACCGCTGGTTTTTGCTGCTCCAGCAGTTTGCATTTGACATTTCACATATCCGAGGTGAGGACAACTGGTTGGCCGATTTTTTGTCGCGGTTTGCAGCCCACCATGATTAATATATAGAACAGTTCCAGTTTATTTCGACATACTTTATTGTCTTCTGGACTTGGTAATTCGTCTGGAAGTATGGACTCAATCTTATTGCAATTTTGTTGATTCGATTATTCTTGATAATTGCTCTTCTTCACAATTTTTCCTATGTATGTCTGACTTGCTACCTGATACTTCACTCGTTGAGTTGCTTGTATGTAGATTGTCTCTGTAAGTGGGGTTCATTTTAGTATGTTACTGTATGTGTATGGGAAGTTAGTGCTACTATCTGGCACTACTGACAATGTTGACGTCAGTACGGTCGGGTTTACTGTAGTGGCCGACAGTTGTATAATATCTATATATGCGAATGTTGTGAGTTCCTTAGGTTTGTTTACATTCTGTTATCACCCACACAACAATAACGTTAGGTCAGTAAATCGACCAACGGGTAAGACGAACAAGGTTTTTCCAACGCATACACCGTTTATTGATCACAGCAACATTGACACCACGAACAGTACATTGTCACAAGTTATAATGGCAAAAACAGATGCCAACAATCCATAATGAATCTGATCGCATGAACAGCGAATCGATGAACAGTCAATCGTTGCAAAAGTTACAATGGCAAACATGCGGTAATAATCCAGAATGAATCTGATCGCATGAACAGCGATTCATTATAAATGGTAATAGCCGGTATAATACATGGCATTAATAATATATAGAATCTCTTCCCTTAAAAACACACTCTGGGCACACTAGCGAGATTATCCCCGTCTCGAAGCTCTGCCAGATACCTAATGACCGAGATTATAGTTTCTCAATACAACTCAGTACATCTTCACTCAAGCGCGAACTAACAGCTTGAGATGTGAGCTCAGCTCACCCGTATCTCTCCCCCAACTAACTCAGAACATTTGAACACTTTCTTTGTGTTTTAAAAAAAAACTAACACATACTCAGTTGAGCTATGTTCAAAAATATAGTGTACAAAGCACCCAAGTAAAAAATCATCTCATAACTTAAAACGTGCTTACTAGCGTATATATAAAAAATCAGACCCGTACGTAAGAATCCCAAACACTTAACTCCCACTCGAAAACATGACTTAACAGTACCCTACAGGATCTTGAGCGTTTCCTGTAGTAAACGCTCGGGAGCGTGAGGGGTAATGTTGAGGTTACTTCTTGGTGTGATTTTTGTCGCGGCAAATTATTATTAACACCGGGTTTTTGTCACACCATGTCGTACTTCAACTGAATGCAAGAGAGACAAGAATGCAGTTACTATGAGATGAGCAGCTAGGCAATGACGTAAAAAGTGGAGTTGTATTTGTGACGCCATAGCGTCTAGATGTGTTTCTCCATATGGCTCGTATGTCAGCCATTGCAGTATTTATTAAAGGGATATGCAGGAGAATATGGTAAGAAATATATGCTTTAAATTATAGGCAGAATAAAGTGCCAAGATTAAAAAGGAATATAATGCGGGATGATAATTCCCATGAGAAGGGAAATGTGTTCCAAGAAATATATGTGAACCTTTGTTCTGCCGGGACGCCACATCCCCCGATGATAGTGGATTAATATATGTGAACCTTTGTTGTGCCGGGACGCCCCATCCCCCGATGATAGTGGATTAATATATGTGAAGATTTGTTGTGCCGGGACGCCACATCCCCCGATGATAATGGATTAATATATGTGAAGATTTGTTGTGCCGGGACACCAAATATCCGGATGATAATGGATGTATTATATATGAACATTTGCTATGCCGGGATGCAATTTCCCCGATGATAATGGATTAATATATGTAAACCTTTGTTGTGGCGGGACGCCAAATACCCCGATGATAATGGAAGTATTATATATGAATATTTGCAATGCCGGGATGCAATTTCCCCGATGATATTTGATTAAAATATGTGAACCTTTGTTGTGGCGGGACGCCAAATACCCCGATGATAATGGAAAATAATGAATGAAACTATATAGAGGTATATTGAGAAGTTGAATAATATAATTTAAGAAAGTCGAACTTAGAGAAAGCAAGACTGTAAAAATGGAGGTGGAACATACACGTCATTATTGTAATTTTGACGTTGGGAATATGTACTTAGTGTTTATTAAAGTTTCGCAATATCGTCTAAGCCAAGATGTTTCTCCAGTTAATACCAGTTCGTTCCAGCATTTGTCAACGTTATTCAATATTTGAATATTTTGAAAGGAGAAAGGTTCGGACACGAAGAGTGGTTACCATAATATTTGACAATGTAAACCAAATCAAAAAGTAAGAAGAACCAAGTCAAAATACATGAATTCTCACATCTTTATTAACAACAATTAACCCTAAACCGAGCTAGAATTCGGGCAAATTCTCCATCCCTTAACAGGAGAGAATTATATGGGGGCTTTTTTTTTTATTGTATGGTTCTGAAACAACAACAAAAACAACAACCAAAAGGCTACATATTTTCATAAATGGGTGCTTGTGTAAAACAGAAGGTTTGAAATGGTGCGACAAGGTTGATCAATGTGGAACTGAGACAAGAACTAGACAAGTGCCAGTACAACAAGAGATGAAAAGTAGACGCCTTCTACACATTGATAAAACTTGCTGATAGCATCACAAGGTAGCCCTTGTTGTAGAATCCCCAGGTAAGAAAGGAAAAGATAGAATAAAAACACACGGAGAAAAGAACTGGAAGAAGAAATAACAATTATAAGGAAGACGTGGAAAGAACTTAAGCTGATGGCATGCAACAGGATGACCTGGCATGTGTTTGTTGAAATCCTATGCTCTGTTGTGAACTAAGAGGTAATGATTGATTGATTGTGTTATTCCATCAATACGAATATCAGCCTCTACCATAAAAACAAATTTAGATTAGTTCTTGTCATTGTCCCTTACGAAGGCCTGAAGATCGTAACCTTCGTCTTTTCTATGTCATTTGTTCTAGTAAGAAATAACGTACCCATTTTCGTATACCCCAACTTTAATCTCCAAAGTAGTGGATTTTGTGTGTGTCTAGTTTTATGTGAAAACAGAAAAATTGGATAATCTGTTGTACATACTTTGTCTTGTAGTTATGGCAAATAGTTAGGTTTATGTAGCTGTGACAAAGCTGTCGGAAGGATTTTTGAGACTTTGAAAACTGTAGCATGTAATTTGAGTTCTGAGCCAAAGGTACTCATTAGAGACTGTGACAAAACGGGGCGGCACCTATCGGTCTTTGTTTCTCCCCGGCAGTATCGGTACATTTGTGGTACTGATTTTTATTATTTGCTCTCAATTGTCGCACTTTCTTTCTTTCGTCGTTATTTTTCTGCTAAGTAGCAGATATTTGATTTTATCAAATCATTTAACACTCCTCTCTGTGATGTCACCTGTTTGTTACCCGGTCATCCTGGCTTGCGGTGAGCAACTGAGATAAGATAGTCGCCGGCGTGTTTAGATTGAACCGCTGATAAGACGACTCGTTTGGTAAACCAGATGGGCAGACACAGAGTTTTGCGTACTCACACGACAGATAACGAGATTACTGTCTGTGTGACACATGTGGGCAGACAAGGGTGACATAATCGCTTCCGAGCCGACTTGTTATGACAACATTACTTTCTAATAAAGTACTAAGCATTACAGCTTACACATGTTCTCATGTGAGTTCCCTGATCTGTCTATAAGTTTGTACACAAGGGCATTGGACATCATATTACCATATATGGGAGTGTTGACCTCTGCCTTATGTTCAAAATTATCCGATGTTGGAATATTTTTTAAATCATCACACCCTATTCGCATGATTTGAAATTATTTGATCTTTCTGATTAGATTCATAACACCAATGGGTGGGAAGATAGGAATATTGTCTGACCATTACGCAGTTTTATTTCACTGTGAATTTCACGCTAGCCAAGACAACATCAGACCTCGCCAGAGTGAAGACTAGATTCATAAATCCTTTTTTTTAACCGGACCTTTTATTGGAGAACCAAATACGACTTACAAAGCACAGGATATCTCTACATTTTAATAAGGAACACTGGACTAGGAAACTGAAGAAACACTCGGAGTCAGAGAGGAAATCTATTGTCAAATTTAAAACACTCCAGACGCGTGTAAGAGACCGACTCGTCTCTTTTACTCATCTGAGCAACAAGTCTGTAACCAAGATTGGCGTAAGTAGTTCATTTTTCATTCTATGTTTTATTACTAACATGTGAACTAACATATATATATATATATATATATATATATATATATATATATATATATATATATATATATATATATATATATATATATATATATATATATATATATATATATATATATATACTATGTGAATTTTAATGTGTGAAAATTGCTGCAGGACGCCTAAGTCATTTGAGGCTGGCAACCTCAGCAAATAGAATGATGATTCATGAACCGCCACTGCACGGGCTGATGATTGCTTTATTGATAGTTTCGTAAAGAGAACTAAAAGCATAACGTAGTTCCAGTTCCCTATGGAGCAGGGAGGGAAAGATGAAAGAAATGATGTACATTCTAAATATAATACTTACATTTTCAAAGCAGTGTAAATGTCCCTATAAACATAGCCACTTTAAAATTAATGTAAGTTTTCAAGCTTTAAACCAGTATAAATGTCTATGTGAAAATGTTCATTTTAAAGTAATGGAAGTTTCAAACTTTTCAATCAGTGTAAAACATAAATGAAAACATATTCTATTTATATTAAGGGGAGGTTTAACCCCCAAGAATGAAGAATTTCATTGAAAATATCAAAATTTAGATACATATTGCACTGGAAAGTACATTCATTTGCCCACATTTATGTATGTTTATTTTCACTGAAACCTTCGTGGATGATTTTATATAAATTTTTAAAGTATGTCAGGTAAGTGTATCTTTACCTAATTATATATGTAAAATATACAAATTGGTATATGTGTGATGCTATATTGCTTCTAATGCATGGATTTTAATTTTCGGTACCATATTCATTTCCCTGAAGCAAACAGAATTCAAGTTTTTCAAACAGTTTCATGTGTAAAAATAATTTTGACTGGCTAATTTTTTATTAACCATGGGGTCCTTTGATGGGTCATCGAAATAATAACCAGGCTGGAGGTATTCCAGTGGAGTGGTAGGGTACCTCCTTATACGCAAATAAAGCTGCAGGTAAGAACGAATCACAGGATTCTGGTTTCTCCTGTGCGAGCTTACATAAATTTGTAAGTAGAGTCCCGTTATATCTTTCCACTTGTCCAATCGATTGTGGATGATAAAATGTGCGGACGAGAATATTTTGAAAAATCCTAAAAACTTCCTCCATCAGTTACCCTCTGAATTGTTAACCATTGTCAGTTAATATCTGATAAGGGTATCCTAATGTTGTGAATATTGAGAGCAAAGCCTCTCCTACATGTACTGAGTCTGCTGAGGGTAGAGCAATCGCTTCCCCCCACATAGTACATGTCTACCAGAGAACGGATGTATTTTTTTGGAAACTGGCGAAAAGCGCATACAGTCTGCTGAAATTAAGAATTTAATGAAAAGTAAGCTGCAAAGTATGACACAGATGATGGAATCAATAAAGAAAAATACCAGAGATGATTCCTACATAGCACGGGGATACTGAGGTGAGTAAATTTTGTGTAAAAGTGTAATTCCTCCCTTTTTTCTTAATTTTCTCAAAACCTTAATTTTTACACAAATGTGGGCACGTTGCCCATGATTTTTCAAAAACTATTAGGGATACAGCAGTAAATTTTGGGCCACATGCTGTACACATAGTGCTCATTAAAATAAACTAAAATAAAGGATATATGTTAAAAAAATACAAAACTGTTGAGAAATAGCTAAGATACCCCCCTTAAAAATTTCAACTTTTTTTCGATTGGTATGTTAAAATCCAAAAAAACTCAGATATCAAACCAATCAAAATTATTTTAGTATACAATCATTATCGTATATTAACAAATGAAACAGCCAAATTTCATAACTCAAGTTGTACTCACATTTGAGATATCTTGGGCAACAAAATACCCAAAAAGCAAAAATTTGCCTCTTTTTTTACTGTTTTTCCGCCATAGATTGCAAGTTTTTAGTATATACCTCAATGTTTTGCATTTTTGTCAGTCATTATGCTAGTATAAATGACCAGATATAGATATTAACTTATAATTCTGTGTTTTTCATTTTGGGGGTTTAACCTCCCCGTTTAAGAACACTTTTCAATCAGTGGAGATGTATATGTAAACAGACTCTATCTGTATTATTAACCTTTTCATCTGAATATAAAGCAACTATGAAAGCTATTTAAATGTAAAGAAAGTTTTATCCCGAGGGATTAAATTTAATTCTCATCTAGGGTAAAGTCTGAGTAATTGGGACGGTGGTATGGGAAGATAGGAACCCATAACTATGGGGTGGAAAACGCCATACTCAGAAGAGCGTTTCGTTCCATTCTTTTACCATAGTTATTGGTGATACCAGCAGAAAGTACTATCTCTGGAACAAGAAAGGAACCGTGGCTTAAGCTTTAAGACGAAGGACGCACGTGGTAGACTCTCCTTGACGTTTCTGGGAAACAAGCTACAACCGAAAACCTTGATCAGAGACGAGCGCGAGCAGAGTGAAAAGAACCAACCCATAAGAAGGAGCAGAACCGTCACTGGCAGCTAAGTTCAAATATATGCTGCCACTTGAACTTCTTGTAATATCTCACATTCCCTAAAGATTGTGAGGATAACTTTTCTTGATCCATAACTATTAAAATTATTTCCAACTGTTAAAACCTAAAGTGATTATTAAATTTGGTTATTTGTAGTGTTACAAATTTAACTTCGATTTAATCATTTTAAAGTTACTGCATGTTTGTCTCAGTCAAATTACTACATACACTCTAAGCACAGCTATACTAGAATAATAGAATTCCACTGAGTAAATCAGGGGTGGGGGCTTAAACGAGCTGAAAGTAATAAGTGCTTAAATCCTTCACAAAAGCGTCAGCAGAATTACGGAGTTAACATACTCAGCCAAAGCAGTATTGTTCTCGCTTATTCTGAATATCTTGTGAAGACTCCCTTTGTAATAGAAGTGTCATCACCCTTCTATCTACATTTCTGCCAAAAGTAATCTTGTGCGAAGGTAGATACCTTTGAAGCCCATATTAGATACTCTTGAGTTTTGGCCACTGTTGGACCACTACTGCAAATCAGGGGAGGCAATACCGTCGCAGAGACAATGCTTTTGCCTTATGCAAGGAGGGATACACCTTTGCCCTCTTCAATCAATCAATCAATCAATCAATCAATACCCTTTAGCTCCCCGAGGAGCATAGACCTTCAACAAACACATGCCAAGTCTTCCTGTCCTGTGCCATCCGCTCAAGTTCTTTCCATGTTTTCCTCATCATTTTCACCTCTGTATCCACCTCTCTATAAAACTCTAGGTATAGTCGTTGACCAGCATCTAAATTGGAACTCACATGCACTGACCAAGCAAACGGCACAGAAAGTTTACCAGTTAGCTAAAATCAAACATTTCCTAGATGAAGATGCACGAAAATTGTTCTATGTATCTCACATACAAGCAAACCTTGACTATTGCTCCACAATCTGGGATGGTTGCTCAATGTCCAACACAAAGAGACTCCGTACACTACAAAAGCGTGCAGTGAGTCTAGTCTCTGACAACTGCCTAACTCAGTGTGTAGATCTATATAAAAATCTCGAAATACTGCCCTTAAGAAAGCGCCTTCTGTTTAACAAAGCTAAATTTGTTCACAAAATCCTGTCACACAATGCTCCAGCATATCTGTGGCCAATGTTCAATTACAATGAAAGACGCAGTCAACGCTTTACCAGATTGCAAGTGCCCAAGCCTAGGCTTGACTTATTCAAGAAAAGCTTAGCGTACTCTACTGCTCATCTTTGGAATTGTCTTCCACATAACCTAAGAAACAACCTCAGTCCCTATTCGTACAATCATAGACTTTTTAAATACTTTCTGAATTCTGATTACATGCCCCCCTAATCGGATTATCTTTTTTTATAACATCAACTGTAGGTTCTAATGACGATGGGTTTGTACTTTTCAACATATGTTATGTCATGCTTATAAGTAATTAATGTTATTATGAGTGTGCTATATTATTATTTTACTTTACAACGTTGAATTTCCTGAAATTGATATGTAAAATGCATATGAGAATAAATGAATTCAGTATGAAAGGTGAGCGAAAGGAAGGGCAGAATGTTAGACGGGCCTGTGTGCCTAATTCTCAACCCTTTGAAAATAAAGTTCGTTCGTTCGTTCGTTCTCTTCTCCATGTGTTTTTTTTGGTATACCTCTCTTCTCTTTCCCCTGCCTCTCTTCTTTCCACTGTTTTGTCTGGCACTTGTCTGGTTCTTGTCATCAATTCCACATTTGTGACTTTGTTATACCATGTCAGTCCTTCTATTCTACGCAAGCACCCGTTTATAAAAGTCTGTAGCTTTTTAGTTGTTGTTTTTGTTGCTCTCCATGCTTCAGAGCCATACAATAGGACTGACTTGACATTTGAGTTGAAGATTCTTATTTTCGTGTTGGACTTGATTTCTCTTGACCTCCATATGTTTCCCAATGCAATGAAAGGGCCTCTTGCTTTTTGTATTCTTATTTTGATATAATTGTCTGTCCCTCCAACTTTGTCTATATTACGACCAAGATATGTGTACGATTCTACATCCTTTAGTGGTGTTTCTTCAAGTTCAATCTTGTTATAATTTCTTGCATTTATTCTCATAATCTTTGTCTTTTCCCTGTGTATTTTCAGGCCCACTTGTGACCTCTCATCGAGAATTTTCATTTTCTCTTGCATCTGATTATGGTTATGGGACAGAAGAGCGAAGTCATCTGCAAAATTCAGATCATCAAGCTGTTTAGTCAGATTCCACTGGATTCCATTTCTGTTGTGTGATGTCGATGTTTTCATAACCCAATCTATTGCTTGTAAGAAAAGAAATGGAGACAAGAGGCATCCCTGTCTCACTCCCGTTCTTATCCTATACGGTTCTGTAAGTTGTCCTTCATGAAGAACTCTGCATGTCATGTCTTCATAGGTCTTCCTTATTAAGTTAATGATCTTCATGGGAATTCCATAATGCCTCATCAGTTTCCAAAGTGATTCTCTGTCTAAACTGTCTAACGCCTTTTCATAGTCCACGAATCCGATGTAAAGCGGTGAATTCCATTGCAGACTTTGTTCAACTATTATTCTCAATGTGGCTATCTGGTCTGTACAAGATCTATTTTGTCGAAAACCTGCTTGTTCATCTCTCAGTTGCTTGTCTATGGACTCTTTTAATCTCTCAAGGATGATTCTGTTTAATACTTTTCCTGGCACTGATAGTAACATTATTCCTCTATAATTTGTGCATTCTTGTAAATTTCCCTTCATAGGCAACTTGACCAGATAACCTTCCTTCCATTCTGCTGGTATTTCCTCTCTCTCCCAGAGGACAGGAAAAACTTCAAATGCGAATCTCTTTTACCAGATGCCGCGATAGAGACTGAGATTAAGTGGGAAGAACTTAGTACAAGCTGGGACAACGCATGAGAAGATCTTGACTTCTAGCGTTATACAAGTGGATTCATAAATATGTAGTGGCTTAGGAGTCGTTAAACGTAATTAAGACAAGACGTTTGAGATTACTACGGATATTACAAATAAACAGCAGTGAGTAGTTACTGAAAAGCCAGCTTCAAACCTCAGAAATCAGGTATCTGAGGAAGGTGGTTGAAGTAACTAGAAGAGAAATAGTCCGCAACCAGACGATAAGGCAAAGCCTCAAAACCCAGCCACTGCAGACTCAAGTAGAACAGTCCCTACTACAATGGTTTGGCCGTGTCTGCAGAATGGAAGAAAATCGGCTACCACGACAAGTATGGGAAACTAAGAGCCAGGGATCCAGACCTCCAAGACGACCCAGAGTCCGCTGGGAGGACAACGTTAGGCAATCTCTGAAGGACCCAGGACTAGATTGGAACCAGGTCAGAAGGAACAGCCGATAGGGTAGTGTGGTGCTCCCTCCTCCAAATCTCTACACATCACGGTAGAAGAGGCATGATTAAGTAAGTAAATAAGTAGAGCAGTTACTGATAAAGCGAGGTAGATCAAGAAGCACCCACTGCGTTTGGTTATAAACTGAGGCAAGTTTCTTGCTGAGACATACCTAACATGCACCAAAACAGACGCACATATTCCCGCACATTGTTGAAAAAAACACCCTTCTGCACTTCTGTATGGTGTAGAACCATGGACAAGGAATAAGCAATTGGAAGAACGAATTGAGACTATTGAGATATGGATATATAGAAGAATGGGGCGCATCTCGTAAAAAGAGAAGAAAACAAATAAGGAGGTCCTAGAAAATCTAGGTATGAAAAGAGAACTAATGAGGGAGGTCAAAGTTCGGCAGCTAAAATACTTTGGCCACATAAAAAGGCATAACACCTTGCAGAAGACCATAATTGAAGGGAGAGTTGAAGACAACCGTGCAAGGGGAAGATAGCGCTATAAGTGGGAAGATAACATCAAGAGATGGACAGGACAGTCTTTCAGAGTGCACCACCAAGACAAGAGACAAAAGATGTTGGAGATCCATTACAGCCAACCTTCGTTGTGAAGATGGCAGCTGATGATGATGATGATTTTAGACTACAAATATGAGGTGTTTCCACTGAGTTATGAGGACTTCTACCATGTAGGATGAGAGTATTATTCAGAGGCATTTTATTTTACTGCAGACATTCCAGAAGTCTGTGCTGGTAAAAATAAAGATATAATAGGTAAATTTGCTGTCGCTAATAGTGTTAATAGCTACTGATTGTTTCGCTCGCCAATTTTCTGTGACACTTCATATCTTTGGATGCTTTCTCTGACTGAGAGGATTAGCGCTAACCACGGGACCTGTATCAAGAACCACGATTACTTTCTTTAGTGTGTGTGTCGGCAGAGTGTGAGTTAGAGAAGGCCGAAGTTACGACGACAACCCAACAACGTCATCATAAAACACTACATCATGACAACTCACTACCACATTCTTAGCACACTCCAAACAGTCACAAATGACGTAGTCGAAATAAATATGACTGCATGACCACTAAAGAACTACGTTACATCACTACTTTTCCATGCTCCACCACACCACTCTTAAGTTCTGAGTAAACATTCTGCAGAAAACCTCACATATAAAGGCCACTGTAACCAGTGGAAGTAGCATGGTACACTATGTCTTAGCATTAGGCACTTGGTTTCGAACCCGATTCCTTTGCCTAGATTAGCATTATGTATTTTAGCGGAGAACAGCAACACAAAATACAATAACGAAAGAGAAAGGTAAACGATAACGGTAGTCCCGTAGAGAAACTGCCTTAGGGGATTGAAGTGTTAGAGACTCCACCTTTTCTAGGACCCACATTTATAAGGTGGAATGAAGGTAGTCGCAGAGTAAATACTGCCACAGGGCAATTAGAAATGTCTCATATTTTTTATGAAATGAATGACTGGTTATCCCTTTATCTGACCTTAAAATCAAGAAACAAAGTTAGGTACCCATTTGCAGCTAGGTAGACTGGATCGTGACGCTACTAGGATTTGTACCCGGTAACTTAGCCTCGATAAGCATGCTCTCTAACCATTGTGATGAGCATAGCAGCATATAACACAAAAAAGAAAGAGAACTCGTTACATGAAAGATGCCGGTTTGAAAGAAACACATGCACGTTACTCACCTGCTGTTCTCCCTTGGTAACTACCTCGTGGTTTAGCAACATCTCCACCGCCTCAACATTCTCCTCATTGATGGCGTGAAGCAGGGCGTCGCCGACTTCTACTCCATGGGACAGCAACAGCTCTATCATTTCTATGTTCTCATTTTCAATTGCTATCAGCAGCGCCGTCCGTCCCAAGGGATCAAGACAGTTGACGTTTATACCTGACTGCCTGGCCCGGTTAAGGTACTGTCGTGTGGAAGGAACATCTCCCCTCTCCACCTGGGTACAAAGAAGTATACACAGTTCAAATTTGTATTTTAAACGTGGTACATGCGTTAGTCTTTGAGAAAGGATAATGGAAAGTAGAATCACGAATTAATTGTACAGTTTCTGTTAACCAATTAACCATGTTTAAAAAAAAGAAAAGAATCTACAGCTTAAATGTCAAGTCAGTCCTATTGTATGGCTCTGAAACATCTTCTTTCTTCTTTGATCCTTAGCCGCCGACCGTCAAAGCAGTCAGTGGCCACTGACTGCTCTGAAACATGGACAAAAACACAAAACAACAAGCAAAAAGGTAGAGAGTTTTATAAATGGGTGCCGTAGAATAGACGTGATGCTGACCACATCATCCCTAGTGTGCCGATGGTCAAGAAAATACGGGCCTAACACCGTATTCCCAGTATGCCTCAATAGGCGTGTAACGGGATCCTTTCCCTCCTAGAATAGAAAGACTTATGTGATGCGACAAAGACACCAGTGTGAAAAGAGTCTGGCTGAGAGAGTAGGGATCGAAGAGGGAAGGCTAACCCAGTCCCAAAAATGCCATGCAGAAAACGGATGTGTCGGGCCGAAAGGTGCAGATATCGCAGCTTTGCTGTAAACGGCGACACAACGTAACAAACGTCCTTTTTAGGACGAACGCAGAAGAAGAAGAAACTGATGACAAGAAACAGACAAGCGCCAGTGGATCAAGAGATGAGAACGCTGGCGATATCTTCATCTCTTCAGGGATCCTTAGCCCCTGACTAACAAAGCAGTCAGTAGCCATTACGCTTAGTTGCGTCTTGTAGGGCAGCAACAAACTGTCCCCATTTTCCTTGGTCGATGGCCATCCTTCGTGCCGTGCCAAAACTCTGGTTCATGCTTAGCGTCTCAGCCTCCAGTATTCTCCGCCAGGTTCTCTTTGGTCTGCCTCTCTTTCATCGTCCTTCTGGGGTCCATTGCACAGCAGTTCTGGTGATGGTGTCAGGGTCCGTTCTGAAGACATGGCCAACCCAGTTCCAGCATCTGCCTGAAAAGATGGTGTGCATGCCTTTTTGACTGTACCATGTAAGCAGTTCCTTTATGGCAGGCAGGTTGTGTGGAAAGAGGATAATTTGGACATTTCCTTGTCTGTTACTCTCCAGCACTCCGCGCCATACAAAAGTACAGAAAATAAGTAACTCCCGTATAATCTTAATTTGGTGTTCGTGCTGTTCTGAGAAGATTTCCAAATGATGTTTAGATCTGCAAAGGCTGTTTTGGCTTGATTTGTTCTGTTACTTATGCCTTTGCTTGTTCCGCCTTCTGGTAATACTATGCTTCTTAGATATGTAAATGTATTTGTTTGTTCCAGCTTTTGATTCCTTATTTTTATGGGCTCAGGATTTATTACATTTAGTGGCATGACCTCTCTCTTCTTCAGGTTGATGTTCAGTCCCACGAGTTGGCTATATTTATTCAGTCTGTCTGTTTTTTAGCTGAATGTGCTGGTGTGAATGTGAGAGTAGTGCAATATCGTCTGTGTTCTACATCTTCCAGTGTGGTGAACGTTTTCCATATTTTTCCTCTCGGGGTATCCTCTGTTGTCTGACGCATCACCCAGTCTATGAGTTAAAAATAGAATGGATGACAAAGGGCAATCCTGTCGTACTTCGAAAATAAGGTTGCTCATCTAAACACTACATGCAAAGTTAGCATATGGACTTTTTAGTGATGAAAACAATACACCTAGGGATCATGTAAGCCCTTAGTATGTTCCATTAGCTATCCCTGTGTATGCTGTCAAAAGCCTTTTCAAAATTGACAAAGTTTATATATAGTTGTCTTTGCCATTCTGAGCACTGCTCCATTATGTTCCTGAGGGTGAAAATATGATCTGCGCATCTTCTGTTCTTTTAAAATCCTGTTTGTTCCATTCTCAGCTTATGATCTTCAGCTTTTGAAATTATGTGGATAATTATCCTGCCCAAAAGTTTTGCTGGGAACAAAGAGCGTAATTTCTCGCCGGTTGTTGCGGTCTGTAAGGTCACCCTTTTTTGGTAATTTGATAATTGTTCATTTCTTCCATTCAAGTGCCGTTGTCTCCGTTTGCCAGATGAGTACAAATACTAGTTCTAAAAGTGCAGCTGATAATTCAGGATCAATTTTAAATAGCTCAGTGCTTACGTTGTCTTGTCCAGGAGCTTTTCCAATCTTCAACCCTTTGACTACAGCGATGACTTATTCCTTTCTTGGAACATATGTATTGATATCCAGATAAGTTTTCAGCCTCAGGAATGTTCAGCTGCATCTCAGGTTGTGTTCTATTAAGCGTGTCTCTGATGTGCTCAGCCTTGCTTCTTGCCCCTGTTCTGTGGTGATGAGATTTCCGTGCTTGTCTCTTATGAGTGTAAAATGGTTTGCACCCCTTTTTCCACTGATGGTTTTTGTTATTTTGTATACTGTGTTTTGTTCATTCCTCAGTGGTGCTTATTCTGCCTATCTTGCAAGGCCTTCTAGGAAATTCCTTTTATCAGTTCGGGTTTGACGTTTTACTTCCTTGTTCAGCTGACTGTGCTGTTCAGTGTATATTTCCTTTAACCTAGGAGACTTTGCCTCTGATTTCTGTCTTTTGACTACTTTTTTCATTCCTATGGTTTTCAATGTTGCTAGTATTATCTAATCTTGTATCTTCTTTTCCTGGAAATCCAAGCATGCTTCACTACTTTCCCTAAATATCGTTGAAAGAACACTGCATTTTGGGTCGTCACCAGTCTCTGTGCCCTCCTGACTTTTGGCAGTTTGATAATGTTTATTTATACAAAAGCTTTCTTGGTAAAGGGGTCTTTCAGCTTGTTTTCTTTTTGTGTATCTTACCTTAGGTTCAATAGTTCTAAGCTGCACCTTTATTACTGCTGCTACGAGGTGGTGATCACTTCCCACATCTGCACCTTTTCTTACTTTCTTGTAATGAATGCCTCCATCTACCATTGATCAATAAGTGATATAACTGGTTTCTGTCGCGGCCATTTGCTGATTCCCATGTTAGTTTGGGAATTTCTTAATGTGGGAAGAGAGTTCCTCCAATGACTAAGTTGTTAATGCTGCAGAAGCCTATCAGTTTATCGCCATTCTCGTTTGCAGCACAACTACCGCATCTCCCTATTACCCTTCACCTTATGTATTTTCTGATCCAACTTAGGCATTGAGGTTTCCTACTACTATGATAATGTAACATCTAGGTGTAGTTTCGATCTCTTTTTGTAGTTGTTGAGAGAACTCATCCTTGGCACTTTGTCACTGTTATTGTTGGTGCGTAGCATTGTATTATGGTGATGTTGGTGAATCTTCCTTTCAGTCTCGCTCTTATCAATCTATTGTTGGTCGGTTTCCATTCAAGTAATGACCTTTCTATTCCCTTTTTTTAGGATAATGGCTATGCCTTCACTGTATTGACCATCCTCTCTTCCAGAGTAAAGTACTGTTTCCCCTGTTACTGTTTTATTTCTACCTGTCCCAGTCCATCTTCTCTCACTTAACCTTAGGATGTGTAACCTGCAGTTTCTCATTTCCATTGTGATCTGTTTCAATTTTCCTGTCTCATTCATTGTCCCGACATTTCAAAATCGTATTCTTGTTTCATGTTTTGCGATCAGGACGTCCGTTTTCCTGTCAGTGGCTTCCTTTCGGCTTTCACCACTGGCAGTCATACAAGCTTCAGACTCCGGATATCCATCTCACAGCAAATTTTGAGGATTACGAAGAATCATGTCTTCTGGAAATTATATAATACTTAGGCTCTAGAAGTGAGCGTTTAGATGTTAATAACGTCATGGACTTTTGTAGTAAATTTTGTCAGATTGGGTAAGAGTGGCCGTGGATTGTTGCATGGAATTACAGTCAAGATGTTTCCATAATTTCATATGATGTAATGTCAGTGATGTTATCTGTAATGTGATTAAAGATATATTGGATCGTCTACTTGTACAGTTATTACTTTGTGCAGTGATGATGTTGTGAGGATTTTATAAGCTCAGTTAACCAACCACCAGTTCAGTCCAACAACCTCTCAACACTAACGAACTAAAAGAATCCTTAGTTTTTTCAACACTAGTCACACGAAAAATGCACCACCGGATATAGATCCTAATGGAGATTACTCTGGAAGCACGGATAACTACAAAGATGTTCATCTGTTTCCTAGGAAGCACAACAGGTAAAAAAGTAAAAGCTGGCATAAACAGAGCTATCGCCTGTCACTGATATGTTAAGGAAATAAGGATGACAGTCACGAGCCACCAAGCAAAGCTACCCATTTGTAAGATATCTTAATTGTTTTGTTTGTTTGTTTTTTGTTTTGTTTTGGCCGCCTGATCATGCAAGGGTTGCGCCAACAACTTAAAACACACAGGTAAGAGTAAGACAGAAGGGCCAGGCTTTGATGCTGTTGTAGAAATTGGTGTTGTGTTCCCACTTGGAGATTGTGTACTTCCAAGTTCCGAAGTTAATTTGGGAATCCTCTTCACTCGTTAAGACACACCCCTCTTAATTTTCCAGGCCACTGGTATGTACGTTCTCTGCAATGCTTTAATCGCGACAGAGAGAGAGAGAGAGAGAGAGAGAGAGAGAGAGAGAGAGAGAGAGAGAGAGAGAGAGAGAGAGAGAGAGAGAGAGAGAGAGAGAGAGAGAGAGAGAGAGAGAGAAAGAGAGAAAGAGAGACAGAGACAGACAGACAGACAGACAGAGATAGAGAGGTGAAGTGGGATTGGAAGGTTGTAAAAGAAGTCTGAATTTAAAGACTTGAAGCAATGGCTGACAGAAAGTACAAGAAAGAAAAAGTAGAACGATAACACATTTATTTCGCGAAGCATTAGAATGATACAAGAAATTTAACTTTGCAAAACGGAAATCACAAAAATATTCATTTTGCAAAACAAAAACA